>CAWYQG010000491.1:0-228245 GCA_963966155.1 Clivina fossor
ATTTAATATTACAATCAACACATCCTTAAACAAACACCAAACTTACGACTAAACTTTGAACCTTGATAGCGACAGATAGATCTTTCGAAAATATCCACTAGAAATAGCGATAACGATTTTGAAGACTATGGGTTAGTCTGATATAGAATCACCGTCTTGTTGCGTTTTGTATAAGCTGACAATTTCGGTGTGGCGCGTGTGTTGGACCCGCCGTTGCTAGGTAACCGGTGCCTTCATTCATTTGTTTCGGTTCGCGTGGTGCACACACACACACACACACACACACACACACACACACACATACACACACACACAGCCACAAAAGCACACGTTCACAACACGAGGACGCCAACGCAATAGCATCGTACACTTTTGCGGTAGATTTACTTTGTATATAAGGCTGCTGCAACAACCCTATACACTCTCTACTATACTCTACTATACACTCTAAATAAAAATTATATAATTTTACCAACAAAACCATGAGACACTACGATGCCCAGTCTTTCTAGGTATAATTACTCAACTGCTGTAATTTTAATATAATTGTTTAAAAATAAATAATATCGGAACTATTACAAACATTATGTAATATGATATTACCATCAACGGAATAGAAAAGTACATAAGTATGTAATATTACATTTTTTTTTTTTTTTAGTAAAGTCTCTTTTAGTAATTTTTCAAAATTTCAATAAATTTGCTGTGAGAAATTTTCCATAAATAGCTAAAATTTGTTTAGTTCTGTAATATTATTGTTGGTATAATTACATACATTTCTAAATTGACATGAAGAATGCATTTTGAAATGAATGAATTACACATAAAATATTTTATTAGTATTATTACACAAAACATGTACTAAGTATCATTATTAAAATGAATTATTACAGATATTAATATGCAAACTGTAATTTTACATAATTTAAGAAGGTATATCAACCATATGTAATTCTATATTAAATATGTGATGCAATTTGCAGAAAGTAAGCAATTTTATTAAGTTATTTTTCACTTACTTTATGTAATTTATGAGTTATGCAAAAATTACAAAATTTTTAGGTAGAAATACAGAATATTTATGATAAAATGAAATTACAGATTTTTAATAGTAAAATTTTACTACTATTTTTTGTAATTTCGCTAAAATTTTTACAGTGTAAATTTTGCCATACGATGATATTTAGTTTGAAAGAGAAACAGTATTTTTGCTTCTTCTGTTGTATAGGAAATTTTAGTAAATGTATTACAAGAAAAACTAGAATCGTATAAATGCGAATTCGTTGATGGGTGTCAAATTTTTACACATTTTAGTAAGTTACAGTATAACTATTTTAAATGATTTGCATAAAATTTTTACTACATAACTCACTACATACACGGAGAAAAACGTTTCTTTGATATTAATAAATAAATTTCAATAACATATATTTTTTTTATTTTAAATAAATTTATTTAGAGTAAATATACAAGCTCTTTATTTAAAATAATTATTTGTTTCTAATAAATAAATACCTTTAAATCAAATAGATATTTATTTGCCACTATTGAAAAATATATTTATTGGAATGAAAATGATTTTCTTTACTCCGTGTATAACATAAATATCATAAAATATATATGTATGTATGTGTAGGTGCAATTTAGAACAGAAATTACAGACGAAGTGTGTGTGTGTGTGCATCATTTGTGCATGACGTCACCGATGTGTGATGCTGTGTAATGTGAAATTAGATGCTTGCATGTTGTCTGTAATATGTACACTATACACTGAGACAGCTACCCTCTATTCACGGGCTCCAATTATACATATTGAGGGTAACAAAAAAAAATCTGTTCACCCTTATGTATATTAAACGATTTTACATATTGTGAGTTTCAATAGATATTTTTTTTTAAGTCAGGTTGTGTAATTACATATTATTTTATTGAATTTATTGTTTTGACTCCAAATTCTCACCTCACATCTACAACTGATTTTTGTCAAAAGTCAAAAGAACAAAAATACAGTTTCTATAAAACCAAGTTTTAGAAATATTTCAAACGAAATAATATAAATCAAGCATGTCAAACTTGCGGGCCGGACACAAATGGTCTATTGGAAAAAGTGGAGATTCATAGCCCCACACCGCACCACACTTCAGTTTTAAGAAAATGTAACATTGACTTGCTTTCGGACCAGACGACACCCTTAAGTTTTTTTTTTTTAAATACCAACAATTAACACGTGTGCGTCTGTCCCTTGAATTTGACCTGACTTGTTCCATGGTAATAATAGATACATCCATATTTTTCGATTAGTTATTCTAGAGTTAATCCTATTCTATTAACATTGCTGGAGTAACTTATTCCGAATTTATTCTAGAGTTAGTAGTTAACTTCTGTTTATTATTACCAAGGATAATGTCATATGCGTAAACATTTTTGGCGCGAAATTTAGCAAGGCCACTTAAAGACTACCTAAGCAAACATGAGATAAAATAGCAATAAAAAATATTACAGTAATAGTGATGATACGTTATAAAAATATTTTTAGATTAAAGTAATAATTATTGAAATAATAACTTGATTTCAACTAAAAAATCTCTAAACAAGTTTAGAAACTTTTGATTTAAAACAGAGCATTTCCAGCATGAAAGACACAATATATATTCGGGATATTCAAAAAATAAAAGTTATTATTTTTGGTGATTTTACAATGTTACATAAAAATACTTTAACAGATGTTATTCTAAGAAAAATTATTTTAAGAAAGGTTTATTTTATTGCTAGACTCATAGAAATTGCAACAAACGATTTTCTAATGGTGAGAAATCAGTGTTTAATAAATTTGTTTTATTTTTATGCATTTGTATTGCTTCTAATATATTTAATTTCTTCTTATTATTACAAGATGTTAAGCAATTTAAATTCTCTACTGCAAAGTTATATCCTGTTTCGAGTTTATAAGTTTATAATAAAAGTTAAATGACTTCTACAAGGTCATACTAATAATAGTTCCTTTGGGGAAAAAAAATCTGTAAAAATATACCTACCCTCTCTGGCAAGTGTTTGATTGCCATGGTACATATCGCTGGTAGCTGCTAAGGGTGCTACTTCTCTTGCATCTTGGGTTTCAATTTTGCCTGTTGCTTTTGTATAGATGGTTAGGAGAAATCCACCCCCTAGGCCCATGCTTTGGGGTTGGGCGATTCCTTCGCAGAATAGGGTCGCAATTGCTGCGTCGGCGGCACTACCCCCTTTTTTGTAAAATCCAGCTGGAAATTTTTACGAATTTTTTAAAATGCCAAAATCAATTGGACAGTTATTACTTAATTTATAAGCTTCAAGGGTTGTTAAAGTTTTGAAAAAATCTTTTTTCCAAAGGTCGTTATAGTCTAGTCATAAACTAGATTTTTTAGGTCGAGAAAAGTATATACCCCCTTAAGTGAGGTAAAAATACACTATAAAAAATATATCTTAAATTTATGTAATTTTACATAGGCCATGTACCCATAAGGATGTGGCACAAACTCTTTTCATCATCCCAAAATTAGTCTCCTCCAAACATTCCTATCCAAACAAGCAACTTTCGCTTCATCCACATTCATAATTCCTCTCATACATGCTCTTTTATTCCTACTACTTGGAAACTTTTGCTCACGCAAGCCACTCTCTCAATCATACACCACTCCAACTACTCATCGGACTGATCCACTAGGCAAACGTATACCATCAAAATTATTCAAATAAATCTTTTGAACAGCAAACGTTCATTAGACGCATTCGCTCAACATGTCCGAACCATCTTAACTGACTCTAACACGGCAACTTTTGCTACAACATTTCTTTTTCAATTTCACACACACACACACAGAAATTTGTTTCGAATCCTTGTTAAATTTTCAAATGGTTAAAATTTTAGAGTTAATTTTAACTCGAAAATAGTGTAAAACGCACACGATTTTTGTTACACGAAGGCGAGTCTTTTCAAGAGTTAAATTTTAGTGTTAAATTAACTCTATGGAAAGTATAATTTTAGTCTATATTTTTTATTTAACTCTATAGTTAAGTCTATATTTGATATCATCGTGTAACCTCAACACTAAAATTAACTCGATCACTATTTCGTGTTAGTTTTAACACTACTTTTTTTAGAGTGCACTCATTATACACTAATCTATTTCGTACCCGATCTCTCCTATTTATTTTATAACAACATTTTGTAATTTTACTGTGATAATTTACGTGATATTACATTTTTTTTATGAAAAATTAAGCTCACAAAACCTGTAGAATTACATACATTACATACACAAACACGCCATATACCCAAATAAGGGTGTGGCACAAACTCTTTTTATAATCCCGAAATCAGTCGCCTCCAAACATTCCTATCCAGCACAAGCAACTTTCGCAATTTCATCCACATTCATAATTCCACTCTCATACATGCTCTTTTATTCCTACTACTTGGAAATTTTCGCTCACGCAAGCCACTCTCAATCATACCACTCCAACATGTATGTTTTGATCTTACCTGCCAATTTTTGCACATTCTATTCCATTTGTAACGACACCAGATGTGTATTTTGGAAAATTGTTATTAGCGCAACGTAATTTCGCTGATTTTGAGTGTTTGCCATTCGTGTTGTCGGTGTTGTTATTGTTTGCAATATCAGTTGAAGAACTAGCTGTATTCTCTATCGTTTCCTTATACGTAACAGCAAAATATAGACCAATTACTAAACCAACAGCTACCAATCCAGCTAATACATACAGACCAAATTTTCTCCTCAAAATATTAATATAGTAAAAAATCCTTTCAGAACTCATTATATTAAAATAAAACTGTTTTTCAACGAAGGATAAATAGATACAAATGATATTTACAGTAAATAAACAGAACATAGGAAACAAGTAGAATAAATAACTATAGATCATAAAATTTATAGATTTTTTTTAATTAATGGAAGCCAAATTCTATTTAACTAAGTGCCTTTACATAAATTGTTTTTATTTGGTAGTGATATAAATATGGTGTCGTGCGAGTTGCGTACGTGCCAGTTGCGTACAGTCACTACCTTTATTTGTGTACAAATAAAGGTAGTGAAGCTAGTTAGACCGAGTGCCAGATGCGTACAGCGGTTATATAATATTTATAATACGCTATAATATCATCGCACATAATTTTTACAAATAATCAAGTCGCTATTTAATTTTAAAATTGACCAAGTTTATATTTATTGGTTTAAATTTGATTTGTGTAGATTAATATTTAATAAATTCATATCGTTTACCAACTTCGTTACTTTTTACTAGGTATATTATGATAAATTATGCTTAAATTCGTGATGTTAAATTTGTAATAATAGTTTGACCCTTATTCGTACGCAAATGGCACTATTTAATGACTGTACGCAACTGGCACTATTTCTATAAATATTTGTAAAAAGGCTTTCCAGGTAATGTGTAATAATTTTAACTTTTCACATGTTTATGCTTACTATGAAATTAATATATTTAACAAATAGTTATTATTTTTTATTGACAACTGTTGTGCAGGAAGTTTATGGTTGAGAGTGTTTTGCGTGAGCGAAAGTTTCCAAGTAGTGGGAATGAAAGAGCATGTATGAGAGGAATTATGAATGTGGATGAAGCGAAAGTTGCTTGTTTGGATAGGAATGTTGCCATATAAATATAATATTTATAAAATATAATATAAACAAAAATTAACTTACCATAAAACAGTAATAGATAAAATTAAAACCAAATTCTTTAAGCAGCACACAACAAACGTCCTATTATAATATACGTAGAACTGCTACCATTACCAGCTGAATGGAACGTATGCAATAAAATGACGCGCAATACATTTTATTGTATTATTCCATTTATGACACTGTATTACTACAGAAACACTATATTTTTTTTGTAAAAGTACATAATTTTATGTAGTCAATGCGAATTTACAATAAAAAATGTAATTTTTATTTCTTAATAAGTAGTTTTTCACAGGATTGTCTGTAAATATACGTTATCTATTTATTACTACATAAATATGGAAATATTGCAGCAAAAAAATTAAAATTACATCAATTTGTATGTAATAACTTAAAAAATGGATTTTTTCTGTAGATATATTGTAATTTTGTTATTACAGACTATGTATTTTTCAGTAAAAATTTTACGGTGTAGATGTCAAAGTAACGTGTTAAAATTAAAACCCATATCTCTAACAGTAAATGTAATTTTTTTAAGAATTTATTTACTGTAAATATCAGTTTTCCTGATGAAGACGAACGTTGAATTTCGTTGAAATGTTGATTGTAAATAAATATTAATACAGAACTTTAACCGAAAGCTGTTTTATTTTAAAATAATGTAGCTCTGAAAGATTTTTTTACTAAACTATATTACTATAAAGTTAAAACATAATTCATTATTATATTTTTTAAAGAACAAAACAATTGTTTATATGGTTAGGTTAGTTAGGTTAGGTTAGGTTAGGTTATATTTTTTAAAGAGCAAAACAATTGTTTATATGGTTAACTAGCCAGTCATTGATGCATAGCCTAATAACCGATTCAATGATTTGAGTAACTTGTGAAATTTTTGGAAAAATCTCAACTTTAGAATATTATTATATTAATTTCACAAATACACTTTTCTGTACAATGTTATTCTGATAATATTTTATTCGTAAATAATTTTAAAATGCCAAACAACTGCTTAAAATAAATCTTATAATCAGTTTTTAACTTTGACCTCTAAGAAGAAGAATTTAATAACAATTTTAAACTTTGATATCTAAGAAGAAGAATTTTAAAACAAAAAATAATTTTAATTATATATATATATATATATATTTGCATATGCAGACAGTGTGATAAGAAAACATGTGGTTTCAATATGGTTTCTGTTTCAAGATAAGTGACGCCATTCATATTTTATCATATTTTTAGAATTATGTCCTTGAGATTTGCTATAAAAGTCAGCTGCGTTTGAAAATTTTTCTTAGTATGAACTGACTAACCGTTTAGGTTTATGTATGTTTATAATTTCGTCTATCATATTTCATTTAAGTTATAATAATATAATCTGATTATCATAAGTTCCGTTGTACGTTATTATTTCGGCAACAAATATTTATTACTTTATACTTTTGTGTTATTTTATCTTACAATGTTACAATCATTCCTATATGATGATTTCTTATTTTGCAAAATATATTTTTACCTGAAAACTATGATTGTAACTTTATAAACTCACAATTAGAATGACAAAAACTATACAATGTTCACATAAAAATGTCTGGTTTAATCGTTTCTTTCATTTTTGACTTCCTGAGTTTAATAACCCTGACTTTGGGCCTCAGCTAAATAAACAATTTGTATGCGAACACGTGTTAGGTCCACTTGGGGCTCTGAAGCCATCTCTTGTACTACTGTTTCAAGGTTGTCTCCGAAAAGGGACAACAGACTTTGTATTCTGCAACTAATACTTTGGTAAAATGTACACTATACATTTCCGTAGTAGTTTTATTACTCTGTTAAGTTTGTTTTTTTTAAATACCAACAACGAACACGTGTGCGTCTGTCCCTTGAATTTGACCTGACTTGTTCCATGGTAATAATAGATACATCCATATTTTTCGATTAGTTATTCTAGAGTTAATCCTATTCTATTAACATTGCTGGAGTAACTTATTCCGAATTTATTCTAGAGTTAGTAGTTAACTTCTGTTTATTATTACCAAGGATAATGTCATATGCGTAAACACTTTTGGCGCGAAATTTAGCAAGGCCACTTAAAGACTACCTAAGCAAACATGAGATAAAATAGCAATAAAAAATATTACAGTAATAGTGATGATACGTTATACAAAAAAAAATTATGTTTATATCATAAATATTTCTTTAAATAAGATAAGAAAATCTGCTAATGGCCATCACAGAACCGACCGTCGTCGTATTAATTAAATTTTTTTGGAATAAAAAAATTTGTATAACAACAACCACTATGTAGTCATTATGGTAATGAAAAACAAAAGACTGTCTTGACATACCACCTATACCTAACAGATTTATATTATAACAAGATTAGAAGTATATGGGTAAACCCATATATAGATCACTTTGACATTTTTCGGAAAGTTGGAAACACTGTATTTTAATAATATTATAATTTATGTGGGCACTAGGATAAACTTTTCTGAAAATTTAATCAAAATCGAATAAATAATGTAGCTACAATGAATTTTTTTTAAAAAATTGTGATTTTTTTTTCGATAAGTTGGCAACACTGTATTTTGTTAAAATTGGGTAATTTATTTAGGCACTAGGAGAATCTTTTATGAAAATTTGAGTAAAATCGGTTAAATAACATGGCCATAATAAATTTTTAAAAACTTTAGTAATTTTTTTCTCGGAAAGTTGGCAACACTGGATATTAATAAAATTATGTAATTAATGGGAGCATTAGGGAAATCTTTTCTGAAAATTTGATCAAAATCGGATAAATAATGTAGCCAATATGAATTTTTAAAAACTTTAGTAATTTTTTTCTCGGAAAGTTGGCATTACTGAAAGAAACAAAACCATTTTCGAAAAATCTCTTTACATGTCAAGTGGTTGGCCCTGGTATATAAATCTGTCACTAGGTCAATTCTAACAAATACACAAATTAACTTAGTTTCAGGTTACAATAACCACATGACCCGACACTACTCTGTTATAGTGCAATAGTGAAGAAAAAAAAGATTTATTTATGTAACAAATTCATAAAATGTCTTTTCACTTACAAAAATCATATTCGTGAAAAAAATTAATACTTATTGCATTTATAACATAAATTATTATAATATAGTAAAGTTTCTTTCAGAACTCATTATATATTAAAATAAAACAGCTTTAGATTATAGTGCTGTATAATTATAATACATCATTATCAGGAAAATAATTGTAAATGGCATAAATAATAAACAAACAAAACATAGAAACAAGTTACTATGTAACAAAATACAAACAATTAGATTATAATTTGTTATAATTTATTAATTAAAGGTAGTCAGATTTTATGTCAGAACTTAAGAGGTCAATACGTCTAAATCATCCAGATAAATCCTTTGCAAACGGCTTTAGGTTCTAGTTCTGTATTAATATTTATTAATAAATTGATGTTTCGACGAACTCAACGTGTGTTTTCATCAATCTACTACTACTTATCTATTAACTAACAGTAGGTTGATAAGAGAAGCAATAGAAATTTATAAAGCAAAAGACATAAAATCAATCAGTGATTAAGTTGTAATTTGTTAGCTATTTGTTTATTATTTATATCATTTGTAAATATTTTCCTGCTGATGATATACGTGCAGTATAGTAAAACGTCGAAATTTAATTAAAAATTAATTAGAACAAATCTAAAACATTTTTATTTTTAATAAGTTCATATTGTACATATTTTTACTTTCATTTTTTCCCATTTTAAAACTTGTATGATGCTCAAGTATATTACAATAATAAAATAAAACTGCTTTAGGTTTTACTACTAAATATTAATACAGAACTATAAACAAAAGCCGTTTTATTTTGATATAATGAGTTCTGAAATTTTTTTATACTATAGTATATAATAATGTTTATTAATTATAATTTTCTATTTCATTATAATACTAAATAAGATTAGGAAAAAATATTTTTATGTAAAAAATATTAATCAAATCTCAGATCTCTAGATATGAATATATAAGTATAATTGTATTTTTTGTTATATGAGTCGTATAGATGCAAAACTCACTATTAGCAAATTTTAAGTTCTGAGATATTTGCAAAAAACTGTTATAGCTAAGCGTAATTGTATTTTGATGATAAAATCTTGTTACTAGATGGCAATACTTATTTAAAATCGTGAATCGTTGGTTTTATACATCATTAATTCGTACAAAGTAATTGTTTGCTTTCCACCAATAAGTGAGTTGTAACAGTAAACTTTAAAGAGTGCTTCTCGTATTAAATACTGAGTTTTTTTCTAACTGTTTTTGTTATAATACCATCCGTTATTTACTATTTTATTATCATAATATAATTAATTATATAATATAATCTTAATCATTCAATACAAAAACTATAATAATTATTTTTAACATTTATCTATTTTATTATTAACATATGTGCATCGTATTTTTAATTTGTTAATTTTAAATAGTTATACAAAAATGTATTCTTTTGTCAACGTGTATATTATTTTACTTAACTATAAACTTAACAATATGTAGCCATTTGGGTGGTTCGTAGTAACAAATTAGATTAGAGATCCTAAAATAATATTTAAATGTTATTAATATATTTGATCTATACTTTTAAAATAATTGTTTATGAAGGGAAGTTACCCTAAAACCGCCAGATGCAAACATATGCTGCAGAACGATGCATCTTTGTAGCCAAGTTTCTAGACAGTCACTAGTTAGTTTATTTTTATGTAAACGTACAATTTAGCAAAAATAATCATTGCTGCTAAGTATACGAAAAATAAATATAAGTGTCAAAATATTATTATATATAACTAATAATTATATACATACATATATACACAATCACGACATGTACCCAAAAAAGTGTAGTGTGTACCTAAATATAATAAAATATCATTGATAATAAAATTGGCTATATTAAATTTTGATTTTAGAACTATTTAAATTCTCTATCTCTATAAAAATTATATGCAAATTAAGTACAGATAATTACTATAATTAGACTATACATGTTAATGATAACATGTAATTTTCTTAATTATACACATGTTTTTATGCTATTTAGCTTCCTAAACATTTTGTTACGAAATAATTTATCGGTATTTTATTTTAAAGTGCAGTGATATTGAAATAGAAAAAGAAATACAAAT
The DNA here is from genome assembly GCA_963966155.1 of Clivina fossor. Taxonomy (NCBI): domain Eukaryota; kingdom Metazoa; phylum Arthropoda; class Insecta; order Coleoptera; family Carabidae; genus Clivina; species Clivina fossor. Next base: position 10,885 of record CAWYQG010000491.1, read on the forward strand.
AAAATTATTATACCAGATGTTTATGGTATTACGGGGGTATACCATTCTGACACTTTCAAAAAAATCGATTCTTTTTTTACATTTTCTGAAAACTTATAGTATGTAGAAAAATGTGTTAAAACGGTTTTTCAAAATTTGAACTTTTGGCGAAATTACAGTGACCAATACAGAGTTGTGTTAGATACATATTTCTGAAACTAAGTAATTGTTTGTATATCTTAGAATTGACCTAGTGATAGATTTATGTATCAAGAGATTCAAGAGATTGTTTTTGGAAATATTTTAAGTGTTTTAGAATTTCGTAGGTCACAATTTGGTAATTTTAGTAAAATTTGTAATTTGCTCGCTTTGTATCAGTCAGTCTTAAAATTAAACAGCTTTAGGTTTTATTTATTAACGACGTACTCAACGTACATATTCATCAGGAAAAAATGATACAAATGACATATACAATAAATAAACAGAACATTGAAACAAGTTACTATCGCTAACAAAATAAGTACCTAACTATAGATCATAAGAATTTATAAATTTTTAGTTAAAGAAAGCCAATTAGTATTATTATTTAAATTACTGGCTACCTTTGATTAAAAATTTATAAATTTTATGATCTAGTTACTTGTATTTTGTTAGCTAGTAACTTGTTTCTATGTTCTGTGTATTTATTGTATATGTTTTATTGTATTATTTTTCCTAATGAGGACGTACGTTGAGTTCGACGAAACGTCGATTATTAATAAATATTAATTATATTAACTATAACCTAAAACCGTTTTATTTTAATAATTTTATACTTTAGTTACAAAATTATTTATTTGGTTCACTTAGGGCCAGTGTTTTGAATTTCAGTTAATATTATGCGATAGTTTGTTAAATTATATATTTGATTAAAATCACACATCTTCTGTTAAAACTGTAAAAACAAATTTGCCATTTTACATAGAAACCATGGTAAAAAATTATATATTATTTCATCAAAACGATAAATATTCTGTAAAATAATTTAATTTTGTAATTTTTAAATAAAATAATTAATTTACCATGTTATATATGTTTGTTTTCATTTCACCGAAAAAGTAAGTAAACTTACATAAAATATATAATGTAAAAACTTTCAGTAAATTAGTTGTCCCAGGTTTTTATATAAACTTATCGATTTTTTTACAGTGTACTAGCATACGAAGTAAAAAATATTCATAAGTAAAGTAATAAATATATATTTTGTGTAAATATTTCATGTAAAATTCATAAGTAAAGTAATAAATATATATTTTGTGTAAATATTTCATGTAAAATTTTTACCGAATTTTTTTTACAGTCTAGTTACATTAACAAATGGTTAAATCTATTTATGTTCTATCTATCAAAGTTAACTATGAATTTAAAAGCTGCTTAATTAGTTATTCAGGACGCAAAATACTAGCCCTTAGAATTTTTCATTTATTATATAATATATTCATACTGAAATACCGGGTTCTATGGGCGCTGCGACGCCCTGAAGTGACCGCCTCATATACACTGTAAAAAATCGGTGTAAATTTACAATGATAATCATGGTAATTTTACAATGAATTTCACTGTAATTTTCATTTTTTTTGTAAATTTACTAAAAATCTGTAAATATTACAGAAATTTTATAATATTATTTGAATTTTACAATTTTTATGTATTTTTACATTTGAATACTTATTTTATGTAATTATATAAATATTTTTATATAAAAATGTAAAAAATTATAAATGTAATAATGACATTAGTAAATGTAATAATTACATTAATAAATGTAATATTTATATTAATAAATATAATATTTACAATAGTAAATGTAATTGTGTTAGAGTAATAAAAATATAAATACAATTTTAGTTAAGTTTTTAAAGTTAAAAATTCTAGTTTAAAATGTTCTTTTAAATATAGCAAAGATATGTGTGGGATACTGGCTTTGTAGATCAGATTTCAAGCATTTCCTAGAATGCTAACATTGACCTTATATACCCTAATGACACTACCACTGTAGAACCATATTCGTTTGACTTGTATACATAAGTAATATTACACATCTGCCGGATGTGAAAAATATCTTGGCTTGAGACCATTCTTGACCTGACTTTTGTTCTAGTTTAACGCTTTACATAAAATGCTCCAGTCAGTGCATAAATAGTGCAGTTTTTGTGATATATTTTCCAAAACAGCGATTGGATTATTAATCTTATATACGCTACGTATTGGACAAATAAAGATAATTCTTTTATTATCGCCTTTTTTTTGCCTTGCGTGCCCCTCTGCCCGCACCACGAAGGGTCGGTCCATTGCTACCCAAAAACCCGGACATCGATTTTTGACCTGCTGGTAGAACATGCCCCCGCACCCCGAGTCTACGAAGCCAGCCACACACACACACATATATATATATACCAGCTATGGTTTCATTTTAGTTTATTATTTTAGATTAATAATATTTTCATAAAATTAAGTATTAGTTTATAGATATATATATTCCTGTTATTATTTTAAATTACTCGTTACATATAATTTTTATTATTCTTAATTAATTAATTAATTATTAGTATTATAATTTGATTGATCATTAATTATACATTCTTTCTTCTTCTTTGTCTCTTAATAAATCTCAGAAGTGGGATAGAAACTCACAAACTCAGAACTCTATTAGCTCTAAACCATAGTTATAAATTAGAACATTAAAAACTAGAATTTAATTAGATTAAAATCGAAATTTTCAAAATAATAAAAATGGCTACTCGTGGTCGTTAATAATTATAAATAATTTAACTGCAACATATATTATTTTTATTTAAAATACAATATTTTTATTAATTATCTTTGTTTTAATATCTAATTAAATATTTTTAAAATATCTACATTAATATTATTATATTTTCATGTCATTTTCTTTTTTCTTTTTTAAAACTGTGTCCTCTTATTTATAAATTTAATTTAATTTATGTTTTTTATGAAATATACATTATTTTTGTATCACAGATATTTTTATAATATCTAATATTATAAAATTCAAGTAAACTATTTCAAACTGCTTAATAAACTAATTAACGTGAAAAATACTTTTGACAAAGTGAGATAAAAATACAATTCATTATTTTTATTTTTAAGTTTATTTTTCTAATATGAAATTAAAATTATCATTAGATAAAAATTAAACATTTTTAGTTCATTGACGTAACGTTTAAATTGAAATATAGACACATAAATTTTATACTATATTTAACTGAACATAAAATGTACGGTTTTTTAAATTCTTATCATAAATTTTTTAAAACTAATATTAGATTTTATGTATAGAAAAATATTTATTTTAATTTGCTCACAACTTAATAACTCATATTTTATATATTTACATTATCACATTAATTAACTATTGAAAATCTAAATAATTTTTTAAAAGACTCTGAAAAAATATTACTTTAAAATCAACATTTTTACTTTTCATTCAAAGTAATCATACTTTTGATCTATAAAATTGAGTTTTTAAAATATATATATATATATATATATATATATATATATATATATTAAAAACTCAATTATATATATATATATATATATATATATATATATATACATATAATTTTTTTTTAATAAAAAAAATAATAGTAAGTCATAGTATAACTATTTTGAATTTTTGTAAATTTTTTACCATTCAATTTGAGAAAAAAATATAAATTTAAATTAAAATATATATATTTTTTTAGAAAACATTGTGTTTGCATATCAAATAGTAAATAATTTTATTCAAAACTTTCAAAATAATTATACTGTAACTCTATTATTGATTTTTATTAAAAAATATATTTCTGTAATAAAAGTCAAATTTTACAAATGAAAAATATGTTTATTTTTGAATTAATAGTAAAATGTTGGTTGTAAAGATATTTTTAACCAATAAAACTTTTTTCAGAATTCATTATATAAAATAAAACGGCTTTAGGTTTAAGTTCTATATTAATAATCGATGTTTCGACGAACTCAACGTGCGTTTTCATCAGGAAAACTGATGCAAATGATATTTACACTAAATAAACAAAACATAGAAACAAGTTAATAGGTAACAAATAAGTAATTAGATCATATAAAATTTATAAATTAATAAAAGAAATTAATTAATTCAAACCAAATTTTATTTGAAGTCACTGATTTAAATAAAATTTGGCTTCTATTAATAAAAAATTTTATGATTTAGTTTCTAGTTACTTATTTCTTACCTAGTAACTTGTTTCAATGTTTTGTTTATTTACTATAAATACCATATTAGTTTTCCTGAAGAAAATGGAAGTTGAGTTCATCGAAACGTCGATTATTAATAAATATTAATACAGAATTTAAACCTAAAGCCGTTTTATTTAAGATATTTTTATTAGTGTAGATATATCTAAATATTCTACATGTTATTTTTTTATTAATAACAAAATTATATTATAAATACCAATACACATACAATTTTATCGTTATTATAAATTGTCAAACAAATGTAATTGTATAAAAACTCAATGGAAAACTTTTGAAATGCATGTTTCAATAATAGTACACAAGTGACTGACTGACATTGATAAAGATAATTAAATTACTCGTTTATTTTTCCTATTATCATTTCATCTATCTATCGCCTTTGCGAGAATTTATTAGTCAGTAAAACTAGCCATTGTCCTATCCTTAACTTTTAATAAAATCAAAAGTATTATACATTACTTAAGCCAATTATAATAAAAGCTTGCTTATTCAGACATAAATTTTTGTTATTGGATATCTTCTAAATATTGCGAGAGGATGGTTAATAAAAAGATATTTATAATAATAACCTTCTTCAGTTGCAATTTATTAAATAATATAAAAAAAAAACTTTAGAATTAAATTCTGTACATATTTTATTTAAATATCGACGTTTCGATATACTTTACATATATCTTTATTAAAATAGTAATATATTTTTTTAAATAAATCATCTCTGAATGAGTATTTGGGTATCGTTATATTTAATTAAAAGTTCTGTTCTATAATTGAATTTTAAAAGTAGCCTTAAATTTAACTTTGTGCTACGTCAAAATTAAATTGTTAGAAAAAACATGTTCCAAAAGTTGTATTTACTTAAAGTACATTAAATAATTGAAATAAAGGTAGACAAGTTAAGTTCACATTAATATAATTGAAAGTTCTAAGCAAAAAGTTAGTAATTTAAGTAACTTTTCCGGCTCAAATAATCAAATTGTATTTATCTTTTGGAGAAGAGACATACCTATCTTTGAATTTACCGTTACATGTTAAGATTTATCAAAAAGTAATTATTTTTTCCAAGTTACAATTATTATAGTTATTATTTATCAATAATATAATAATAATTCATTAGATTTATACATAAATTTGTAACATTAACTTAATAATAATTTAGTTTTACAGAATACAATTTAATTTTTTTAATTTAAAAATATATTGTGGAGGTAATAACTTTGGGACATTTTAGATAATTAAAATAAGTTTTTTTTTAATTTTTAATTTTTTAAAAAAGATGTAACAATTTAGGATGAAAGTTTATCGAAACATTGATTATTTAAATTGGAAAATAGTCAACTGATAATATTTAATAAATAATTAGTAATAGAAGAAATTCAGTCAGTTATATATTTTTATTATCTTCTATGCCAACGTTTCGGCAATCACTGTTGCCTTCTTCAGGACAATAAATACAAATATGTATACACATAAATACATACATATATAAAAATATATAGAACAACAGAATAAAAACACTTATAGCAGAATATTTTTAGTTGATGTTACATGTGTGGAACATAATTAGTGTTCAATATTATGTAACGCAAATATACATTACTTGGTCAAAAAATTAAAAAAAAGTAAATGCATGTCAAAATATCATTTTAATAATAAAATATCACGTACGTAGATAAAAACACTCTATAAAAACAATGTACGAAAAACACAATCTAGATGTCGTACAAGAATATTTTTTATATTCTGTAAAAAGATAACTGATAACTGAGAGTGGCACTGACAGCCAAGATTTATAGGTATAATTGCATGACATTATTATACATACAGCTTAAATCATTGATATCATTAATTAATATGTAACATTTCTAGAAATAAACTTTTTTTAGATTATTTAATTAACAATTATAAAGAACTTAAGCCTAAAGCTTTTTTATTTTAATATAATTTGTTTTGAAAGATTTTTTACTACGCTGAAAATAAAACAAAAATGTAGAAAAAATGAAATATTTTTTTAAGATTAATTGTTTTATAATTTCATCGGTTTAAAGATAAAACTCATTACGTAGCAATTTTTTATTTGAGGTAAAATAATAAATAAAATAAATGAATAATTCTGAAAAAAGGAAAATTCTGTATATTTCCACAATTTTTGTGTAAAAGAAACTAATCCTCCTTATCAATAAGATGCTTTTGAAAGTATAAAAATCAAAGAGTTGTAACTTTATTATATTCAACTCAATTTTTAGTATTACTTTGTGATTTTTACCTTCAAAATGACGATGTAGTAATTATAAATTAAAGTTGAGAAAACATTTATTATAGCGAGTTGTTTAAGTTTTTAAAATGCACTGTAAAAAAGTTGCCATTTTACATAAAAACAATAAAAATTATTTTCAAAATTTTTACAAATAAAGATATATTTTTTATAATTGTTTATTTTGATACTTTGCAAGTATCCGCTGCATAGAGAGATAAGCTTTGACACTCTCATTTTTAGGAAAATATATCAATAATTTTAAAGAACATTTTCATGAAAAATTAGTATTTTTTGCAATGTGCATTTTTTATACTTTTACTAATTATATGAAGTAATTAATATTAATTAATATTATTATAAGACGTAATAAATATAGTAGTAGGAATAAAAAAGCATGAATGAGAGATGAATTATGAATGTGGATGAAGCGAAAGTTACTTGTTTGGATAAGAATGTTTGGAGGCGACTGATTTCGGGATGATAAAAAGAGTTGGTGCCACACCCATTTGGGTACATGGCGTAATTGTGTATGTATGTATGTAATAGGATTTAGAATCAGATGAGTAATATTTCGTTATTTTGTTCTTTTCTAGCAGTAGTGAAATGTATAATTGTTCTAGATAAAAAAAAATAATTTTCCTAATTAAGAATCCGATGTATTAATGGTATATTTTAAAGCTTTAGTTTATCAGCTAATTTTAATCAAATTTGCAGAATAAATATTCTTAGTTTACAATAATTACATAATTTTATTTTTGTACAATAGCAATCAATTGTCTGAGAGAAAAAAATAAAAATTTTATGCCCGTATTCTCACCTCATTTATAAAAGTGATTTTTGCTAAAAGTGCTTTTGACTTTTACTTAAAATTATTTATTAAGCACTTTATAATAATTTATATAAATTTTATAATACCAAATATAATAAAAATAATCAGAAATAAAAACAAAGTATTCATATTTGATCAAAAACAGAAGCAAAAAATTATTTTGAAATAAAAGCACTATTTCACGAAAAATTGAGGTAGAGTACGGGCCTTAGTTTTTTCTTGCTTCACTGTTTATTCGGTGTTTGCTTTACTAATTAAGCTATATAAATGAATATTTTTCAACAGCGACAAATCTCTCTATCAAATCTAATATTAATATATGTATTTACTATTAAATTCTAGCTTATAAAGCAACTAAAGTACGCTTAGTAATTTCAGTAACATAAATTTAGTAATTTACCATAAATATATGTGTGAACAAATACATTAAATATAATCTGCACCCTTATTCAGCATGTACGCAAAATATAAACTCACCTCGTATTTCAAAGGATAAAGTTCCTCGTCCTTTACGTTTGCCTAACCCGCATTTATCCTATTGCCTTGCTACCCTACATTCCTGTCCTTATACATACACTGTGGCTAATTATATACAGAGCGTATCAAAAAATGTGTGTTTACCTGGAATGATTAAATGCCTCCAATTAGAACTTTTTATGTGGCATAATGAAGATAAAGTGCGACGTTTAACCTGGTTGTATTTTTCGTTTTCTTTTGATAGAGGAAAAAAAAAACATGGGAAAAAAATCTATTTATAGTGAATAAACAGTCACTGAATTTGTTTGTAAATGTAATGAAATTATGACTTAATTAACTTATGACCTGTGACATTTTTACGTTAAATTATGGAATAAAATTAAAAAAAAGAAAAAAAACAGTAATATAAAAATTGCAATTTATGCAAAAAAAAATCTATAAAGCGTACAATGAAAAGTTTGGCAATTTCATTAGTAAAAAAGATAATTTATGCATGAAATTCATTACATAATATTTTTTCACCTTTCAACTTGCACCTAAGCTGGACAAGTACTGACAAAAACATATAAAGTACTAAATACCAGACAGCAAGTACTTGTATTTTGTAAAATATTTAAGTATTAACTACCAGTACATACAAAAGTACTCTAGTATTTTTTAAATATTTTCATGTTAAATTTTATTTACTTAAAATAAAAAAGTAAAATATTTTTCAGAACTCATTATATTAAAATAAAACTTTAGTTTATAGTTCTGTATTAATATTTATTAATAATCGACGTTTGGACGAACTCAATGTTATCTCTCTTTATTTAGAAAAAAGATACAAATGACAATTAAAATAAATAACAAAATATAGAAAAATATACTAGGTAACAAAATAAGTAACTAGATTATAAAATTTATAAATTTTTAATTAAAAGAAGACACATTTTATTTAAATCAGTGCTCGTACATACTGAATAATGATACCTTTTTCTTTATAAATAATTTCTATTGCTTCTTTTATCAATCCTACTCTTAATATTGATAAGTCTTGCAATTATTACAGTATTTTCAAATTTTACATTATGAACATATTCTAACGCATCAATATTAACAGCAGATTGATAAGAGAAGCAATAGAAATGTATAAAGAAAAAGATTATAAATTTTATTATCTAGTTACTTATCTTGTTATCTAGTAACTTGTATCTATGTTCTGTTTATTTACTGTAAATGTCAGTTGTATCTTTTTTCTTGATGAAGACGCATACTGAGTTCGTCGAAATGTCGATTATTAATAAATATTAATACAGAACTATAACCTAAAGCTGTTTTATATTAAAAAAGCTTTAGGATTAGGTTCCGAATAATTTTTAATTAAAAATCGACGTTACAGTATAGAGTTAGAGTATACAGTATACTATATGAAAATTAATATTAATATTAATACAGAACTTTAACCTAAAGCAGTTTTATTTCAATATAACGAGTTCTGAAAAAAAATTTTATTATATTAAATAAATTATATACTGAACTTACAGCCAGTTTTATAATAAACATTTTTAACTGAACTCAACTTTAAGTAGACAAAAAAGCATTCATTATTTTATTGCAACTTGAAAGTTTTACAAAAAAAATAGGTCTATTCAAAGCAATCATAATTATGCCAGTAGAACTTAAAATCTACGCTTTTTTGCAAGGTTAAAGTCGACTTTAGTTAAAGTATTTATTATGAAATCGACCGTTAATATTATCACTAACAGATATTATGAACAGATATTTTACGCAAAAGAAGGAGCCGCAGAATTTTTTTTTATATTATTACTACTCACATCACACACGATGTAATAATATATAGACATGAATTATTTATGATATGTTTTATTACTTCCCATGTTAATTGAAACTTGTAATTATAAATAAAAATAGGTGACACGTAATGGGAATGAAATATATTAATTATTGCATTAAAATATTAAAAACTTTCAATGTAAACATGTAAACATGTATATACTTATACAAAAAATATTTTATAACTTTATTATTAATTTATTAACTGTCCTATTAAATCTAAAAAAAAAAATATTTCAAGCAAAAAAATGTAATGTATTTATACAAACATTTTCTTAATTTTATTTATACCTCAGTATTAAAATCGAAAATCTCTCTCTCTTTGTTTTTTAAATTTTTTCAATAACTTCTAACACATGCTATTATTAAATTTAATTTTTTTATTCCTATTTCTTATCATTTATGTGATAATGTCAAAGTGGTCTATATATGGGCTTACCCATATACTTCTAATCTTGTTAAATTATATAATTGCATATTTTTAAAATATTATTTTCTAAAAATATACATAATATATAATTTATATTCAAGTAGTGTTATAGGTAATAACAGTTACAAATATTTTTATTTTTTTTAACATTAAACTTGCCAGTACCTACACTATTTTTATTATACGACTAACGCTTTCAAGTAGTATTCCAGATAAATTTTATGCTTTTATTTGCATTTATATTTGTGAATGCATCAGTATTGCAGATAAAATAAAATTTTAATCAGCGTTTTATCAGATTCACGTTTGTACGATATGTTTTTAACCTAATTACGGTTAACTTTATAATTAAAATATTAATTAGTAATTATTATTTGTACGAAATTTTACTAAAACACTTGGTATATGTTCACAAATTTTATTAAATAAATTAATTTTAAACACGGATTTTTGGCAGTTTCGTCAACATCAGAAGAATGAATAAAAATTGTGAACATATACTGAGTGTTTTATTAAAATTTTATATTTACATTATTTTTACATTTATATTATTTAGAAATAGAATTTGATAAGCAAAACAACTTAATGAAAAAGATTATTTTTACTGACTCTCACATATAGAGAGGGAGATATTGTAATTATACTAATTTTAACTAAATTTTTACAAATAAGAGCTTTTTGTAATATATCACCTGTTTTTTGCGTGATATAGACACATGTAGAGCAAATTTGTTTTTTAAGTTTTAGAATAACAAAAAAAATAAATACATATAAAAAAACTAAGGCCCGTATTCTCACCTCATAGGAAAAAGCACTTTTATTGTCAATTTTTATAAAAGTAATTTTTTACTAAAAAGTACTTTTTCATTGCTTCTAATTCTCACCTCACTTTTTTATTAATTTTTTAAAAAGTAATTTTTTGTATTTAATGCATGTGGCAACGTTGCAAATTGATAATTTTAGCTGTCAGTCATAGCTGTCACTTACATCTCTGCGCCATTTTATTGTTAGTGACGTGCATAATTTTAATGTTTGACAATAACACTGATTCAATTGTTTCATTTTTTAGTAGCAAAATAAAAAGTGGTATACCCACTTTTTAAATTCACTTTTATCTGAATATGAAAAAGTGAATTTTTCAGTAAAAAATGGAGGTGAGAATTAGATCGCTTCTAAAATTGCTACTATATTTCACTTTTTTGAAAAAACACTTTTTCATATGAGGTGAGAATACGGGCCTAAATGTTTCAACACAGTAAAATATCTTTTAAAACTCATTATATTAAATTAATTAATTATGAGAGGAATTATGAATGTGGATGAGGCGAAAGTTGCTTGTTTGGATAAGAATGTTTGGAGGCGACTGATTTCGGGATGATGAAAAGAGTTTGTGCCACATCCTTTTGGGTACATAGCGTGATTATGTATGTATATATGTAAAAATACTCTCTATGTATATGAAACTATACATAGAGTATATCCAGATGTTGATATTTAAATAAAATATATATGCAGCTATTTTATTTTAAATATTTCAAATTTGTACCATTTGTATTTAAATAATATGTATAAAGTTTGAATAACTATTCATGATTTCAATTTAAATAGACATAAATTTTATATTTTTGAGAAAATATGTGATAAAATTTTATTTTTCGGTCCCTAATCTGAACTGAGCAAATATGTATAAAAAATTACTATCCCGTCCAGCACTACACTGTAAAAAATCGTTGTAAATTTACAATGATAATCATGGTAATTTTACAATGAATTTCACTGTAATTTTCATTTTTTTTTGTAAATTTACTCTCTGTAAATATTACAGAAATTTTATAATATTATTTGAATTTTACAATTTTTATTTATTTTTACATTTGAATACTTATTTTATGCATAATTACACAAATATTTTTATAGAAAAATGTAAAAAATTATAAATGTAATAATGACATTAGTAAATGTAATAATTACATTAATAAATGTTATATTTATGAAATAAAATAAAATAAAACACTCGGTTGAAGTTTCACAAAATTAAAAAGTTATAAACTTTATTAGCTAATTTCGGCAGTTATGCCATCATCAGAAGTTATAATACAAAAAAGTATAACAAGTGTCTATATATATATATATATATATATACATTTTATCCATACATATTGAAAACAAACAAAAAAGAGGGGGGGAATTATTTTGAAAATTTATGTAGAAAAACATCTGTAAAAGGTGAATTTAACAAACTAAGTTGATCGTTCAGTAATTTTGCATCTGTACCTAACGCTTTCTTAATTTCAAAGTTTTCCAAGAAGGTGAGTTTTAATCCTTTACAATGTAAGTGTAAAATTTTCAAGTTTTCTATGGAACAATTATGGTTAAATTCAATTAAGTGATTTGCTAAATTAGAATTGGTTTTACCATGTATAAAGCTATTAATGTGCTCTTTAAACCTAATCTTAAAACTACGGCCTGTTTGGCCTACATAAACAGAATTACAGTCATTACATTCTATTTTATAAATACCTGATTTATACAGTTTGTTGTTACACATTAACTTATTATTAACAAAAATATGTTTTAGAGTAAATTTATTGTAGAACGCTGTTGTTATATTTAATTTTCGCCAATTCATAGCTAGACTAAAACTAAGATCTTTGACATAATTTAATTTTTTATAAATTTTATTAGAAGGTTTCTCCGTTGTTACAGGGTATATATCTTTTAAAATTTTTTGTTTGTGTTTCTTATTTACTAAGGAAGTGACAGTTGACTCTTTGTAACCATTGTTTTTAGCAATATTTAAAATAATTAAAAGTTCTTTGTTATAATTTACTTTATTCATCGGAATATTGACTAGTCTATAAGTTAAACTATGAAGTGCAGCTAATTTTGTACCCCAGGGGTGATAAGAATTTGCCGGGATTATTACATCCGTAAAAGTATCTTTCCTAAAAATGCTAAAATCCAATTGACCTGTATTATTATGAATTGTAATGTCTAAAAAGTTAATCTTGCTATCAATTTCTATTTCCATAGTAAATTCTAAGTTCTTATCTGCTGCGTTTAATAATTTAACAAGTTGTTGTAGTTGGCGTTCAGTACCTGTGACCAGGCATATCACGTCATCTACATATCTGTACCAAAAATGTATATTTTTAATTAAATTGTTATTATAGTTGAGAAATTTGTTTTCAAAAAAATTCATATAAATTTCAGCTAGCAAAGGGGACAACGGAGAACCCATGGCTAGACCCTCATTCTGTTTATAAAAACTATCATTAAAATAAAAATAATTTTGACTTAAGCAAAGTTTTAATAGTATTAACAGTTCTGAAGAAATTAACGAATTAACGTTATTCTGAATTAAAAGATCATTAACAATCTCTAATAATTTTTTCGTCGGAATACTTGTGAAAAGACTTTTGACATCAAAAGATACTAATTTGGCGCTAGGAGGTATTTTTAAATTTTGTATTTGATTAATCAACGTTAAGCTGTTTTTTACACCGTGTGTTGAAGAAAAATTAAGAAGTTCTACAATTTTAAAGTTCAGAAATTTACACAATTTGTAAGTAGGTGCATTAATGAATTGAACAACTGGTCTGATGGGAATATTTTCTTTATGTAATTTGGGTAACCCATATAAAATTGGAGCTAAGGGGTTCATTGTTAATAATTTATAGTTTTCATTTTCCGGAATGAGATTTTTACATAATTTTAAAGTTGATTTAAGATCTGTTTGAAAAGTAGTCGTCGGGTCCGATTTGAGTCTAGTAATCTGATTATCATTTAAAAAACTGTCAACTTTTTGAATATAATCAGCCCTATCAAGAATCACAATACTATTACCTTTATCTGCATTTGTTAAGATTAAATTATTACATTTAATTTTATTTTTAATTGATTTTATACACTTCTTTTCAATTAAAGACTGTTTATTTACATTTTCTTGCGGTTTACTCAAGTATTTCTTGAACGTAGATAAGGAACTAGCTATGTCTTCAGGGGATAGATTAAAAAGTGCAACATCTGAATCTATTACTGACTTTATAACTTCATTATTTGTTTTTCTTGAATGTGGAGCAAAGTTGAGTCCCTGTTCTAAAAGATTAGTTTCTTCATTATTGAGTGTGGTATTTGAGAGGTTAACAAGCCTTGGTTTAAATGTAGTTGGGGGAAAGATGTTTAACTCTGAAGACGTATGTGTGTTAACTTTAAAATTATCACTGCACAACTGAACTAGTTTTTTATTTAGCACTAAGTACCGTTTATGACACTCGGACTTAACTATTTCACGAACTTTTCTGTCAATCATGTCGAACCAAATAGGATGAGATTTAGCCGCTAAACTTAAAAACTTCCAAAGCTTAAAACTAAACTTATAGCTAAACGTACCTGCTAAATGGTGCACGATGAGATTCTCTTGGGGAATTCTTCTATAAAAGGTATTTTTATCATTTTTCGTTATATTAATTTGACATTTTTCAATTTTGGTAGTGAGATTCTTTTTTTTTTTTGTCATAGCTATCTCAGTTTATTACATAGATATATTATATTTTTGATTGCGATATTAAACACACACACACACATAAACACACACACACACACACACAAATACACACACATACACACACACAGACACGATTTTTAACAATTTTACATGATTTTATCAGCGATTTTAATAATTTTAGATGATTTTAAGAGCGATTGAATGAATTTTATATGATTTTAAGAGCGATTTTAATAATTTTACATGATTTTAAGAGCGATTTCAATGATTTTACATGATTTTAAGCACGAGATTGTCAGTATTCAGTATTCAGTTAATATACAATGTGTCTCAAAATTTTATATACAAATTTTACATTTACCTATTGTTCTATGGGGCGCGCGCATGCGCGCGCCCTTTATGAATGTACGATGTGTCTAAGAAATAAATGTACTCAATAAAATACATATCTCTCTTTCTCTCTTGCTCTCTTTCTACTCTCATCTAATATACACATTATGTTTATACTGTAGCATTTACAATGTCATACATATCTCTCTTTATCTCTCTCTCTCTCTCTCTCTTTTCTATTTTTATTGTCATCTAATATGCACATTATGTTTATATCATACATATTCTCTTTATCTCTCTCTCTCTCTTTTTCTCTTTCTTTCTGTCTTTATCTCTCTCTCTCTCTCTCTCTCTCTCTCTCTCTCTCTCTTTATCTCTCTTTATCTCTCTCTCTCTTTCTCTCTTTCTCTCTCTTTCTTTTTCTTTCTTGTTGTCATTACAACCAAATGTCATTTTATCTCTGGTTTAGGTTAGTAAGTTTTTAAGAAAGTTACTAGGTTTTTTGGAAGGTTACTAGGATTTTAAGAAAGTTACTAGGTTTTTTGGAAGGTTACTAAGTTTTTCGGGTTTTTTGGAAGGTTACTAGGATTTTAAGAAAGTTACTAGGTTTTTAAGAAAGATACTAGGTTTTTAAGAAAGTTACTAAATTTTTTGGAAGGTTACTAGGTTTTTAAGAAAATTACTAGGTTTTTGGGGTTTTTTGGAAGGTAAAATAAGTCTTTATTTAGCTATTGCTATTACATTTTTTCTAATTAGTTTACTAGGTTACTAGGTTTACTAGGTTAGTTAGGTTACTAGGATTTTAAGAAAGTTACTAGGTTTTTAAGAAAGTTACTAGGTTTTTAGGTTTTTTGGAAAGTTATTAGGATTTTAAGAAAGTTACTAGGTTTTTAAGAAAGTTACTAGGTTTTTTGGGTTTTTTGGAAGGTTACTAGGATTTTAAGAAAGTTACTAAATTTTTAAGAAAGTTACTAGGTTTTTGGTGTTTTTTGGAAGATTACTAGGATTTTAAGAAAGTTACTAGGTTTTTTGGAAGGTTACTAAGTTTTTGGGGTTTTTTGGAAGGTTACTAAAATTTTAAGAAAGTTACTAGGTTTTTAAGAAAGTTACTAGGTTTTTAAGAAAGTTACTAGGTTTTTGGGGTTTTTTGGATAGTTACTAGGATTTTAAGAAAGTTACTAGGTTTTTAAGAAAGTTACTAGGTTTTTGGGGTTTTTTGGAAGGTTACTAGGATTTTAAGAAAGTTACTAGGTTTTTAAGAAAGTTACTAGGCTTTTAAGAAAGTTACTAGGTTTTTTGGAAGGTTACTAAGATTTTAAGAAAGTTACTAGGTTTTTTGGAAGGTTACTAAGTTTTTGGGGTTTTTTGGAAGGTTACTAGGATTTTAAGAAAGTTACTAGGTTTTTAAGAAAGTTACTAGGTTTTTAAGAAAGTTACTAGGTCTTTGGGGTTTTTTGGAAGGTTATTAGGATTTTAAGAAAGTTACTAGGTTTTTAAGAAAGTTACTAGGTTTTTAAGAAAGTTACTAGGCTTTTAAGAAAGTTACTAGGTTTTTTGGAAGGTTACTAAGATTTTAAGAAAGTTACTAGGTTTTTTGGAAGGTTACTAAGTTTTTGGGGTTTTTTGGAAGGTTACTAAAATTTTAAGAAAGTTACTAGGTTTTTAAGAAAGTTACTAGGTTTTTGGGGTTTTTTGGAAGGTTACTAGGATTTTAAGAAAGTTACTAGGTTTTTTGGAAGGTTACTAAGTTTCATATTTGCATATGCAGACAGTGTGATAAGAAAACATGTGGTTTCAATATGGTTTCTGTTTCAAGATAAGTGACGCCATTCATATTTTATCATATTTTTAGAATTATGTCCTTGAGATTTGCTATAAAAGTCAGCTGCGTTTGAAAATTTTTCTTAGTATGAACTGACTAACCGTTTAGGTTTATGTTTGTTTATAATTTCGTCTATCATATTTCATTTAAGTTATAATAATATAATCTGATTATCATAAGTTCCGTTGTACGTTATTATTTCGGCAACAAATATTTATTACTTTATACTTTTGTGTTATTTTATCTTACAATGTTACAATCATTCCTATATGATGATTTCTTATTTTGCAAAATATATTTTTACCTGAAAACTATGATTGTAACTTTATAAACTCACAATTAGAATGACAAAATCTATACAATGTTCACATAAAAATGTCTGGTTTAATCGTTTCTTTCATTTTTGACTTCCTGAGTTTAATAACCCTGACTTTGGGCCTCAGCTAAATAAACAATTTGTATGCGAACACGTGTTAGGTCCACTTGGGGCTCTGAAGCCATCTCTTGTACTACTGTTTCAAGGTTGTCTCCGAAAAGGGACAACAGACTTTGTATTCTGCAACTAATACTTTGGTAAAATGTACACTATACATTTCCGTAGTAGTTTTATTACTCTGTTAAGTTTGTTTTTTTTAAATACCAACAACGAACACGTGTGCGTCTGTCCCTTGAATTTGACCTGACTTGTTCCATGGTAATAATAGATACATCCATATTTTTCGATTAGTTATTCTAGAGTTAATCCTATTCTATTAACATTGCTGGAGTAACTTATTCCGAATTTATTCTAGAGTTAATAGTTAACTTCTGTTTATTATTACCAAGGATAATGTCATATGCGTAAACATTTTTGGCGCGAAATTTAGCAAGGCCACTTAAAGACTACCTAAGCAAACATGAGATAAAATAGCAATAAAAAATATTACAGTAATAGTGATGATACGTTATACAAAAAAAAATTATGTTTATATCATAAATATTTCTTTAAATAAGATAAGAAAATCTGCTAATGGCCATCACAGAACCGACCGTCGTCGTATTAATTAAATTTTTTTGGAATAAAAAAATTTGTATAACAACAACCACTATGTAGTCATTATGGTAATGAAAAACAAAAGACTGTCTTGACATACCACCTATACCTAACAGATTTATATTATAACAAGATTAGAAGTATATGGGTAAACCCATATATAGATCACTTTGACATTTTTCGGAAAGTTGGAAACACTGTATTTTAATAATATTATAATTTATGTGGGCACTAGGATAAACTTTTCTGAAAATTTAATCAAAATCGAATAAATAATGTAGCTACAATGTATTTTTTTTTAAAAATTGTGATTTTTTTTTCGATAAGTTGGCAACACTGTATTTTGTTAAAATTGGGTAATTTATTTAGGCACTAGGAGAATCTTTTATGAAAATTTGAGTAAAATCGGTTAAATAACATGGCCATAATAAATTTTTAAAAACTTTAGTAATTTTTTTCTCGGAAAGTTGGCAACACTGGATATTAATAAAATTATATAATTAATGGGAGCATTAGGGAAATCTTTTCTGAAAATTTGATCAAAATCGGATAAATAATGTAGCCAATATGAATTTTTAAAAACTTTAGTAATTTTTTTCTCGGAAAGTTGGCATTACTGAAAGAAACAAAACCATTTTCGAAAAATCTCTTTACATGTCAAGTGGTTGGCCCTGGTATATAAATCTGTCACTAGGTCAATTCTAACAAATACACAAATTAACTTAGTTTCAGGTTACAATAACCACATGACCCGACACTACTCTGTTATAGTGCAATAGTGAAGAAAAAAAAGATTTATTTATGTAACAAATTCATAAAATGTCTTTTCACTTACAAAAATCATATTCGTGAAAAAAATTAATACTTATTGCATTTATAACATAAATTATTATAATATAGTAAAGTTTCTTTCAGAACTCATTATATATTAAAATAAAACAGCTTTAGATTATAGTGCTGTATAATTATAATACATCATTATCAGGAAAATAATTGTAAATGGCATAAATAATAAACAAACAAAACATAGAAACAAGTTACTATGTAACAAAATACAAACAATTAGATTATAATTTGTTATAATTTATTAATTAAAGGTAGTCAGATTTTATGTCAGAACTTAAGAGGTCAATACGTCTAAATCATCCAGATAAATCCTTTGCAAACGGCTTTAGGTTCTAGTTCTGTATTAATATTTATTAATAAATTGATGTTTCGACGAACTCAACGTGTGTTTTCATCAATCTACTACTACTTATCTATTAACTAACAGTAGGTTGATAAGAGAAGCAATAGAAATTTATAAAGCAAAAGACATAAAATCAATCAGTGATTAAGTTGTAATTTGTTAGCTATTTGTTTATTATTTATATCATTTGTAAATATTTTCCTGCTGATGATATACGTGCAGTATAGTAAAACGTCGAAATTTAATTAAAAATTAATTAGAACAAATCTAAAACATTTTTATTTTTAATAAGTTCATATTGTACATATTTTTACTTTCATTTTTTCCCATTTTAAAACTTGTATGATGCTCAAGTATATTACAATAATAAAATAAAACTGCTTTAGGTTTTACTACTAAATATTAATACAGAACTATAAACAAAAGCCGTTTTATTTTGATATAATGAGTTCTGAAATTTTTTTATACTATAGTATATAATAATGTTTATTAATTATAATTTTCTATTTCATTATAATACTAAATAAGATTAGGAAAAAATATTTTTATGTAAAAAATATTAATCAAATCTCAGATCTCTAGATATGAATATATAAGTATAATTGTATTTTTTGTTATATGAGTCGTATAGATGCAAAACTCACTATTAGCAAATTTTAAGTTCTGAGATATTTGCAAAAAACTGTTATAGCTAAGCGTAATTGTATTTTGATGATAAAATCTTGTTACTAGATGGCAATACTTATTTAAAATCGTGAATCGTTGGTTTTATACATCATTAATTCGTACAAAGTAATTGTTTGCTTTCCACCAATAAGTGAGTTGTTGCATCCAACAGTAAACTTTAAAGAGTGCTTCTCGTATTAAATACTGAGTTTTTTTCTAACTGTTTTTGTTATAATACCATCCTTTATTTACTATTTTATTATCATAATATAATTAATTATATAATATAATCTTAATCATTCAATACAAAAACTATAATAATTATTTTTAACATTTATCTATTTTATTATTAACATATGTGCATCGTATTTTTAATTTGTTAATTTTAAATAGTTATACAAAAATGTATTCTTTTGTCAACGTGTATATTATTTTACTTAACTATAAACTTAACAATATGTAGCCATTTGGGTGGTTCGTAGTAACAAATTAGATTAGAGATCCTAAAATAATATTTAAATGTTATTAATATATTTGATCTATACTTTTAAAATAATTGTTTATGAAGGGAAGTTACCCTAAAACCGCCAGATGCAAACATATGCTGCAGAACGATGCATCTTTGTAGCCAAGTTTCTAGACAGTCACTAGTTAGTTTATTTTTATGTAAACGTACAATTTAGCAAAAATAATCATTGCTGCTAAGTATACGAAAAATAAATATAAGTGTCAAAATATTATTATATATAACTAATAATTATATACATACATATATACACAATCACGACATGTACCCAAAAAAGTGTAGTGTGTACCTAAATATAATAAAATATCATTGATAATAAAATTGGCTATATTAAATTTTGATTTTAGAACTATTTAAATTCTCTATCTCTATAAAAATTATATGCAAATTAAGTACAGATAATTACTATAATTAGACTATACATGTTAATGATAACATGTAATTTTCTTAATTATACACATGTTTTTATGCTATTTAGCTTCCTAAACATTTTGTTACGAAATAATTTATCGGTATTTTATTTTAAAGTGCAGTGATATTGAAATAGAAAAAGAAATACAAATAAAATTATTATACCAGATGTTTATGGTATTACGGGGGTATACCATTCTGACACTTTCAAAAAAATCGATTCTTTTTTTACATTTTCTGAAAACTTATAGTATGTAGAAAAATGTGTTAAAACGGTTTTTCAAAATTTGAACTTTTGGCGAAATTACAGTGACCAATACAGAGTTGTGTTAGATACATATTTCTGAAACTAAGTAATTGTTTGTATATCTTAGAATTGACCTAGTGATAGATTTATGTATCAAGAGATTCAAGAGATTGTTTTTGGAAATATTTTAAGTGTTTTAGAATTTCGTAGGTCACAATTTGGTAATTTTAGTAAAATTTGTAATTTGCTCGCTTTGTATCAGTCAGTCTTAAAATTAAACAGCTTTAGGTTTTATTTATTAACGACGTACTCAACGTACATATTCATCAGGAAAAAATGATACAAATGACATATACAATAAATAAACAGAACATTGAAACAAGTTACTATCGCTAACAAAATAAGTACCTAACTATAGATCATAAGAATTTATAAATTTTTAGTTAAAGAAAGCCAATTAGTATTATTATTTAAATTACTGGCTACCTTTGATTAAAAATTTATAAATTTTATGATCTAGTTACTTGTATTTTGTTAGCTAGTAACTTGTTTCTATGTTCTGTGTATTTATTGTATATGTTTTATTGTATTATTTTTCCTAATGAGGACGTACGTTGAGTTCGACGAAACGTCGATTATTAATAAATATTAATTATATTAACTATAACCTAAAACCGTTTTATTTTAATAATTTTATACTTTAGTTACAAAATTATTTATTTGGTTCACTTAGGGCCAGTGTTTTGAATTTCAGTTAATATTATGCGATAGTTTGTTAAATTATATATTTGATTAAAATCACACATCTTCTGTTAAAACTGTAAAAACAAATTTGCCATTTTACATAAAAACCATGGTAAAAAATTATATATTATTTCATCAAAACGATAAATATTCTGTAAAATAATTTAATTTTGTAATTTTTAAATAAAATAATTAATTTACCATGTTATATATGTTTGTTTTCATTTCACCGAAAAAGTAAGTAAACTTACATAAAATATATAATGTAAAAACTTTCAGTAAATTAGTTGTCCCAGGTTTTTATATAAACTTATCGATTTTTTTACAGTGTACTAGCATACGAAGTAAAAAATATTCATAAGTAAAGTAATAAATATATATTTTGTGTAAATATTTCATGTAAAATTCATAAGTAAAGTAATAAATATATATTTTGTGTAAATATTTCATGTAAAATTTTTACCGAATTTTTTTTACAGTCTAGTTACATTAACAAATGGTTAAATCTATTTATGTTCTATCTATCAAAGTTAACTATGAATTTAAAAGCTGCTTAATTAGTTATTCAGGACGCAAAATACTAGCCCTTAGAATTTTTCATTTATTATATAATATATTCATACTGAAATACCGGGTTCTATGGGCGCTGCGACGCCCTGAAGTGACCGCCTCATATACACTGTAAAAAATCGGTGTAAATTTACAATGATAATCATGGTAATTTTACAATGAATTTCACTGTAATTTTCATTTTTTTTGTAAATTTACTAAAAATCTGTAAATATTACAGAAATTTTATAATATTATTTGAATTTTACAATTTTTATGTATTTTTACATTTGAATACTTATTTTATGTAATTATATAAATATTTTTATATAAAAATGTAAAAAATTATAAATGTAATAATGACATTAGTAAATGTAATAATTACATTAATAAATGTAATATTTATATTAATAAATATAATATTTACAATAGTAAATGTAATTGTGTTAGAGTAATAAAAATATAAATACAATTTTAGTTAAGTTTTTAAAGTTAAAAATTCTAGTTTAAAATGTTCTTTTAAATATAGCAAAGATATGTGTGGGATACTGGCTTTGTAGATCAGATTTCAAGCATTTCCTAGAATGCTAACATTGACCTTATATACCCTAATGACACTACCACTGTAGAACCATATTCGTTTGACTTGTATACATAAGTAATATTACACATCTGCCGGATGTGAAAAATATCTTGGCTTGAGACCATTCTTGACCTGACTTTTGTTCTAGTTTAACGCTTTACATAAAGTGCTCCAGTCAGTGCATAAATAGTGCAGTTTTTGTGATATATTTTCCAAAACAGCGATTGGATTATTAATCTTATATACGCTACGTATTGGTGAGTGAGTTAGCATGTCAATTATATTAATAAATGCATGTATGTGTGTGTTGTATGAGGTGAATCCGCTGCTACCGCGAATTCACTGCCGGTTACGATGATGTGACCCTTCCATGTTGGTATTCCTGGAGAATTGTAAAAGCTGAATTACATTATACTTTTTTCGTCTAGATCCATACTAGGTTTCTAGTACTAGATTCGTTCAAGGTTTGTTCAATTTTCATACTTTTTTCACAATCGGTCGTGTATTGTCGAGTTTCTTCGATTTTTTCCCGATGTATTGCCAGTACGCCAACTTAAAGCTGTATATGACAGCTACATACACAGAGTATAATATATAACCTATATAACTTCGCTACATATAAGGTTGGTAGAATTGCGTGCGCATGCGTATAATGTACCTAGTATGAAACTTGAATAGGAAAATAGAGCATGTTGTATATTTCTATACTAGGAAACTTGGATGCAAATTTCTGATTTACATTATACTAAAACTGACTATATGTCCTTGAACGAATCTAGTACTAGAAACCTAGTATGGATCTAGACGAAAAAAGTATAATGTAATTCAGCTTTAAGAACCGTTGCCAGCCATCGGTGCGTCTTGCCGGCATGTGTGGGCCCGCACTGCAACCAGGATTGCCCAACGAACTGCCCAATTAGTGTAACGCTAATTATTGTTGTGGGTTAGTTGTAAATTGCATTCCTGGATGGTCCGTTTGCAATCAACGGTACTAGTGATTGTGCTGAGGTAGCGGCCAATAAGTCTAGTCCAACGACCCGTCAATACTAACCCATCCTAACCAGTCTAATTAGAGACAATTATACTAAATTAATCCATCAAATTGTGCCTAAATAAAATAACACCTGTATTGCCTTACGTCGAGTGAGGATTAGATGATTGAGCATGATATACTAACTCACTTTCACTAAGCAAGTAGCTTATCATATATATTTATTACAGGACAAATAAAGATAATTATTTTATTATCGCCTTCTTTTTGCCTTGCGTGCCCCTAATTGTTACATTTATTAATGTAAATATGTACGCATAAATGTAATATTTACATTCACAAATGTAATAATTACTTTAAAAAGTGGAAATATTACAAGTAGTTATGTAAATTTACTTAGCAAATGTAATATTAAAATGTGTTACATATTTTAATTGTAATTTTACATATAAAAATAATTTTTGTAAATTTACAATGATTATCGTTGGCAATAAAGTGTCCAATGATTTTCATTGTAAATTTTTTTACAATGTATCAGCAAGGCCCTGTATGTGTCTATTTACTTATAAGACACGTACAAAATTATAAATATGCGTATAAATCGCTTATCCTTAAAACAGCTGAGTTCATTTTAGAAACGAGACATTAACAAATATTTAAAATGCTTACAAAACAAAATTAACCAAATATAAACAAACATTTCGCATTTATTTAATAACATCATAATAATACAAAAAAAAAAACTAACCTTAAAATCATTTTTATTAGTTACACGTATGGTCTCGGGCATAGGACACTTCGCCGACTGGACACAACGCCGACCGGGGACACTACGCCGACCGTGGACACTACGCCGACCGGGGACACTACGCCGACCAGGGACACTACGCCGACTAGAAACACATTATACATGTTGCAATCTAGGACATACGTATTATTAGTCGAAGATCTAAAGCTTTGTATCGTGCAAATGTTTTGTAACTTTTATATATATATTTTTTGAAAACATCACCTTATGTATAAATAATATTCTCGCAAAGCGAGAATGGAGCTAGTCGAATGTGGTTTGATTTTATAAGCTAGTTTTTCGACTAGCCAAAATACAAGATTAGAAGTATGTGGGTAAACCCATATACCACTTTGACATTATCACATAAATGATAAGATAGAGGGATAAAAAATTTTTTTATCGAAAGTTGGCAACATTGTATTTTGCTAATATATAATATTATAGGCGCTAAGGGTATCTTCTGTAAAAATTTCATTAAAATCGGATAAATAATGCGGGCATAACAAATTTTTAGAAAATTATTAATTTTTTTTTTGGAAAGTTGGCAACATCGTATTTTAATAAAATTATAATTTACGTGGGCACAAGGAGAAACTTTTCTGAAAATTTGATTAAAATCGGATAAATAATGTAGCCACAATAAATTTTTAATATTTTAGTAATTTTTTTCTCAATAAGTTGGCAACACTGTATTTTGTTAAAATTGCATAATTTATGCGGGCACCAGGAGAATCTTTAGTGAAAATTTGATTAAAATTGGTTAAATAACGTGGTCATAATAAATTTTTAAAAATTTTAGTAATTTTTTTCTCAGAAAGTTGGCAGCACTGTACTTTGTTGAAATTATCTAATTTATATGGATACCAGAAGAATCTTTTGTGAAAATTTGAACAAAATCGGTTAAACAACATGGCCGTAATAAATTTTTAAAAATTTTAGTAATTTTTTTCTCGGAAAGTTGGCAACACTGCGGTCTGAAAATTGAACTTAATTTTTTATTTGGTATGAACTATCTAATTGCCAAGTTTCAGCTTTCTACGAGCTCTCCTTTATACTTATAATTAACACTCGTATTAAAAATTTTAGTAATTTTTTTCTCGGAAAGTTGGCAACACTGCGGTCTGAAAATTGAACTTAATTTTTTATTTGGTATGAACTATCTAATTGCCAAGTTTCAGCTTTCTACGAGCTCTCCTTTATACTTATAATTAACACTCGTATTAAAAATTTTAGTAATTTTTTTCTCGGAAAGTTGGCAACACTGCGGTCTGAAAATTGAACTTAATTTTTTATTTGGTATGAACTATCTAATTGCCAAGTTTCAGCTTTCTACGAGCTCTCCTTTATACTTATAATTAACACTCATATTTATCGTATTTTTTGGACACGGCCGGCCAGCCAGCAAGCCAGCCAGCCAGCCAGCCAGCCGTATTGACGATTTTATAAGCTAGTCTTTTCGACTAGCTAATAATATTTTTCAGTGTAATTGTGTGTACAAAAATTCAAAAACCGACAACTTATGCCCTTATTCTGAACATTAATGTTAACAGCACTAAATTTAACATCGCTGATGTTATACATTGTAATGTTAGCTCAAATTTAACATAGCTGTTAAAAATGGTATTCTGAACAACCCGATGTAAACATGTTTGTAACAGCGCAATATGTACATCGCAGTTAACTTCAGTGTTATTTTGACAGTTCTAATTTTCATAGGTTAATTTTATATCAAAAGTAAATGAACGAATTGATTAATAATATATCAATAGAAAAGTATTTATTTTCTATATTTTTATTAATATTAATATAAAAAAAGAAATAAATTTATACATTTTCCATATTCGTTTAGCAAATAATTTCTGATATTTGACATATGCCAGATAGTTGAATCGTGAACAGATTTCCGGATAGCAAGCATTTGCTGCCAAAATTTTACAATCTGAATCTGAAATCTATAGACAGTATTGCTAATCTAGTTATAACTGTTCAATACTCACAAGCATAACATTTATAAGAATATTTTGATTTTTTATTTAAAAATACAAACGGAGAGTTATGCTGATCAGTTGATGCTGGTGCGATAATTTCCACATGAGCGCCATTAATTTCCCTAATAATTGCTAGCATTTTCCATTTATTATTTAATATTTAACTTACAAATGATTTGTTGAACTATTTCTTTATTCAATCTATAATAACTGACAAAAATATCTTCCGGTATATCAAAAGGATTTTGAGGTACTCTTCGATATATACGCATGCAATTACTAAATGAAACACAAATTTTTAATATTTTTACTATAAGTATTATATTTTACAATTAACTTTTTATAAATGGGTCGGTAATTTTCTTCAAATAACATATAATACATAAAAAATAAAATATTATTATTCATTTTAATACAGATTTACCCTTTAAATATGTAGTAACGTCGACAGTTTTGATGGACGTTAAAATAACAGTAAAAATGTTAATTTACATCGACGGATGTTAACAAAAAGTATGTACAGAATACCATTTTCATACCATTTTGCAACCTTGAACAATAACAGCGCTGTTACTGCTAACATTTCTGTTCAGAATAAGGGCATTAGTTTACTATTGTTTAGACATATTTTATGTATGTATAATGCGTACCTACTATTACATGTTAAGAATTCACATCGTTCGCTATCAGAATTAAGTTTACAACTTCGTTACTCGAAAATGGTACAAAATATTAAAAAAATTTCAAATAAAAAACCTTTTTTAGACATTGTTCTAAAACTTTGTCAAATATTATACATACTTATTTCTTAAGGCCGAAAAGTTTCTAACTGTAAGAAAAATTTGCCTTTACATTGAAAAAATCTTGTTCATTAATTTGTTTATGTATTTTTTATTTTAATTAATTACTATATTATTATTTTTTTTTTGTCAAGAAACATACACAGAAATAGTTGGTAAATAAAATAAAGAAAAAATTATGCCAATAATTTATCTGGTAATCGAGATATGATCGGCTAAAATTTAAAAATAATTAAATCAGATCGGGCGAAAAATTTCTTATAAGGTGATGTTTTCAA
The DNA here is from genome assembly GCA_963966155.1 of Clivina fossor. NCBI lineage: Eukaryota > Metazoa > Arthropoda > Insecta > Coleoptera > Carabidae > Clivina > Clivina fossor. The sequence goes on from CAWYQG010000491.1 coordinate 38,428, forward strand.
AAAATATATATAAAAAAATTACAAAACTTTTGCACGATACAAAGCTTTAGATCTTCGACTAATAATACGTATGTCCTAGATTGCAACATGTATAATGTGTTTCTAGTCGGCGTAGTGTCCCTGGTCGGCGTAGTGTCCACGGTCGGCGTAGTGTCCACGGTCGGCGTAGTGTCCACGGTCGGCGTAGTGTCCCTGGTCGGCGTAGTGTCCCTGGTCGGCGTAGTGTCCACGGTCGGCGTAGTGTCCACGGTCGGCGTAGTGTCCAAGGTCGGCGTTGTGTCCAGTCGGCGAAGTGTCCAGACACCGTCTCACTAGAAAAACTTGTCGAAACACAAAACCGAAATAAATTTTCGGTTTGAAATTTCACACAAAACTAAACACTATCGACACACTAACTCACTACTGTTTACCTTACTGACGATAACAATAATTAAACGTAATCAGTTTGAATTTATAGCCTAGGTATTAACAATAGTTTTAATCAAATGACTAAGGTTAATTTCTCACATTCGTCATAATCACTTTTGCACACATCTTTCGGTAATTGCGTGTTAGATCTGAATGAGTACCTAACTTAACTGATAAATTGTTACCACTAAGATCCAAACACAAAAAACAGGTTAACACATATTATATTGGATGTATATTATATAATTATTGTTGCAAATATATACCACACATACACACATACATAATACGTGAGTTAATTTCCTTTCGAAATCTCGGCACGTATACAATATGCATATTAATAAAGGTCATGCAATTTATATGAATTTGAAGTAGTCTATACGATGTAATTTACGTATCTATCGTATTTTCCCATGTACTTGTACAGCGTGATTGATTCAAAATTAAATTATAATTATCAAATGTTCAATTATTTTCCCTATGATTTGCACAATTTAATATCAATTTCACAAATACACTTGTTCAAAATTGTATGAAACTATAATGATGATAGCATAGCCTTAACAAGCCGATTCAATGACTGAGTATCTTGTGAAATTTTGGGAAAAATATAAAATCTCAATATTCTTGAGTATTATTATATTAAATTTCACAATGACAATACGAACATTTATTTGTTCAAGGTCCATTACGAAACTATAATTGTTTTTTGAAAATTAGATGATATTTATTTTCCTTTGTTTATGTGAATAAAGATCTGAAGTGAACAATCTTTTAGAAATAAAACAGCTTTAGGTTGTAGTTCTGTATTAATATTTATTAATAATCGACGTTTCGACGTACTCAACGTACATCTTCATCAGGACAAATGATACAAAAAAGTGCTATTAAAAAATTATGCAAATAAAAGTTGTGAAAAGTTTTATTGTCTATAATTTTATTTATATACAATTTTTTGATAAAATAAATATAGAAACATTTTTATTTCTGTGCGCATTAAAATTAATAAATTTCTTGATATTTAAAAACGCGTAGCTTCTAAACCGAAAGTTCTATTAAAAAGTGATGCAAATAAAAGTTGTAGGAAATTTTATTGTCTATAATCTTATTTCTATAGAATTTTTTGATAAAATGCATATTTAAGCCCAAATTGCACTAAATATAGAAACATTTAAGTTTAACATTTTTTTTTAATCACTGTTTCATCAAAGTTTCATATTTCGTGTTTCATATTTTCAGTTTCGTTATTCATATTTCATGTTTCACGTTTCTAGTTTCTCTGGTGTGTGTGGCTTAGCTTACAGTAAATAAACAGAACATAGAAACAAGTTACTAGCTAACAAAATACAGCTAACTATAATTATAATAAAAAATTGGAAGATACAGCAGATAAGAGAAGCTTTCGAAATTTATAGAGAAAAAGATAATATCAATCACTGTTCTGGCACTACGTTCTTCTATTAATTAAAAAATCTAGAAAATTTTATGATTTATAGTTACTTATTTGTTACCTAGTAAGTTGTTTCTATATTTCTGTTATTTACTGTAAATGCCATTTGTATCAGTTTTCATGATAAAGACGGACGTTGAGTTTCGTCAAAACTTCGAATATAAATTAATATTAATACAGAACTTTAACCTAAAGCAGTTTTTATTTATTATAATATATCATATCGTAAAATGCCAATTTGAAACTTTTTTCAAACAACTTTTTTTTATTTTACAAATAAAGTAAGTTAACGTGAATGGAATATGATTGATTTTAATTTATACCGGAATTGATATGAATATTTCCGGTTAGTGCAAATCTTCCACTTTTCTTGTAAAGATTGTTATTTAGAATAAGCGCAAAACAAAATTGAATCCAAGTAGGTATAGATATAAAATTTTAATTATACTAACTTTATTAATTATTTTTGTTTCAACTATATATAAATATAAACTCATATTTATATATATATATATATATATAGTTGAAACAACAATAATTAATAAAGTTAGAGTAATTAAAATATTTTTTCCTAGCAACGTGGATCCAATTAACATGCATTTTACATACTACATATTAAAAAACATTTATGTATTTCGTATGCATTCAGGCAATTATATCATATATATGTTGCGATGTAAATTAATTCAATTTATTTTTATACTTTATCTTAACATTGCAAATTTTTATGTATGCAGAAATTTAAGGGGGTATTCAGGTATTCTAGTCTAGCAGAGCTAAAATAAACGGTCATTTTCAAACGTCCGCAGTTTAAAGGAGAATTAATATTTTCGAATGAAGTAAAAAGCACTTTATTTCTGGTAATAAGAACTACACAACATCTTAATTTTTAAATTTTTTTTTCCACAAATATATAAAGAAAAACCCGTTTTAAAACCGAGCTTGCGATACCAGCCAATATGTATTATAATTTACAAAATTAATATCAATTACGTATTGGTTACTTAATGTAGGATAACTTAATTTGTTAAACTCGTAAATTTACTATGCTATTAATAAAACACTTTAATTTCTTGTAGTTGTGCAACTAGATAGAATAGGTCCAGGACCGGATTTAGACTTGATAAGGCCTTAAGCTATTTGAGATATGGGATCCTTTATAAGTCCAGATATTCTATGTCAGTGACAAATATGATTTTTCGATACCTAGAGGGTTAAACTGAAAAAAGTATGTTGATAGTAAATTAATAAATCTTTAACTTAAAATCATTTTTATTCATAACATACTTAAAAATGCAAACTCTGGTAAAAAGAAACAGAAGTTCTTTTAAAAGGTACAATTTACACACAATTACCTAATCTCTTGAAACGTGTCATAAGAATTAAGGAATTTTTTTTAAGGGCCCCCAAGAAAGTGGGGGCCCTAAGCTATAGCTTGTTTAGCTTATACGTAAATCCTGCACTGAATAGGACTTATGTTCATATGACATTTTTCACTCAAAATGACCTCCCTAACAAACTATTCTAATAAAAACTACACAATAGCATTTTAAATTCATTTTTGCGATACAAAAATTGTTAAGAAACTATGGTCCGTATTCTCACCTCTTTTGTTTATGAAAAAGTGCTGTTATTTTTTGGTTAAAAATAAATTTTTACTTCTACTTCTTATCAAATATGAATAATATTTATATTTTTGATATACTTTCTTATATCTATGATTATAAAATTCAAATAAACTAATTAAAATTGCTTAATAAGTAATTTTAAGTAAACGTCAAAGGAGATTTTGACAAAAATCACTTTTAAATATTGTTTTTACATGTAGGTATTTTATATAAATTAAAAAAAAAAATTAAAATGTAAAACTTCCTTATTACTACAATGATTTATAGAAAATGATAATATTTCGCAATGTTATATTTAGAATGTTAAAAAGAAATGTTAAATCATCATTACGTAGTAGCCGTTTTAACAGATACCTATGTAAAATTATTTACTTATCGTAGATATCCTAATATGATAATATATTTTAAAAATCATGTGTATATCTCTCTATAATGAAATAACAAAAAATTTATAAATATTTTACAGAAAATTCTCGATATTTCTGCAGTAATTTATACAACAACGGCGCTAGATTTTTTTTTAAAGGTGGCACACATTTTTTTTATGAAAATAGTTGATAATTTTTGTACAAAACAATAAAAAATATGTAATTTTAAGTAAACTTCAAAAGAGATTTTGACAAAATCTGGCTAGTCATTGATGCATAGCTTTGTAAGCCGATTCAATGAACTGAGTAACTTGTGAAATTTTGAGAAATAGTCTCAACTTTAGAATATTATTATATTAATTTCACCAAGTATAACACTCATGAACAATTTTGTTGGATGTTATTTTAAAATTTTGACTTTAAAAAAATTATATATAAACTTGTAATATTAATAATATTCAATTGATTCACTAAATCGTATTTATTATCATATATATATATATATATATATTTTATCATTAACTATCAAAATTGCTGTAAACTGATACAATGCAATAAAAAGTACAAATACTCTTCTTGCAAATTAACCTTTATTATTGTCATACATAACGCAATATTTTTGGTCCCAAATGTTATACAAAATATATTAAATTTATAGCATCTGTTGTACATATAAGTCATATTTTATTAAAAAAAAAAAAAAAGTTAATAGTTCACATATTCTAAGAATCTTGATCGCCATTTGCATCATCATTTTCATTTAGTTCGGCTGCTGGATTCTCCTCGTTATTTGTATCAGGTTCATTTAACATTTCCTAAAATAAACCATAAATATTATTCGAATAAAAACGATTTAAAAATGTTGGTAACTCACTGTTAAAATCTCAACCAAATGTCTGGATTCATCGAGCATTTCTTTGCAAGTTCGATTTTCTTCTTTGAGCGATTCATTCTCTTCGTGAAGCTTTAATTTTCTTCTAAAGTTTTATCTAAGGCGATACGTCGTCTTTCAGCAATAATTTCCCAATAGTTTTCACTTGGACCCGCTAAAATCAATATAATATTACTTGATATGTTATTCTAAATATAATTTAATGTTCAACCAATACCTTCAGAATCATTAATATCAATTTTTATTCCACTGCTTGTAGAAGTTTGAACATATTTACTAGCAAATTTCTTTTTCTTAGATTCTCCTGTTTCTGAATTTTCACTGAAAGTAAATAAAAATATTATATTTATATTCGATAAACAACTCGTATCTAAAACTAACCTATGCAGTAGTTTCGGAATGAAATCTTTACCAGTTCTTTGCGCTCTACCAACTAAGTTTTCCTTGTCAGTTGCAGCATGTTGTAGTACTTTTAAAATTTTACGAGTATTTTTCACATTTTCCTAATAGTAAAAATTAATTTTAGTACGTTATTTACACTTTCTTATAACCTAACCTAAGTAAATACCTGTTGCTCGTTAGCTGTTGGTTTGAGTCCTCATTGTGAATATTTTGGTTAAATCAAAACTGCGATAAATGTATTAAAAATAATAAATTTCATCAAATGAATAACAATATTCAGAATAAACAATGCACAAACATGACACACGCCAATCGATTCAAAACATTAATTTCTCACAGCTACCAATATCAGGAAAAAAAATATTTTTAATGTACTTTATTACAACCATATATTTCACAATAAAAACTTTGTTATTAATTATTAAACATTTAATAATGTATTAATTAATAACTACATTTTTCGTTTTTTTTTCACAGTAGCGCGCAAAAGCAGAAGTCGTTTTTAACGCTAATATTTCAATGCGGCAACAATTATTCCTCGACCGAAACTATGACCAGTCTACATCAGTGTCTACATGCAAAATAGTAATTAACAGTGTTCCGCTATCAACATTCGCAAAGTTGGTAACACTGCGTTAGATTAATTAGGACATTTTGCGAAAAAATACCAGTGTATCTGGAGAGACCGTATGTGTTCAATGTTGGAGAATTTTTCATTTCGCGAAATAAGCACTGTGCGTGTGCTCCATTTGGTTTAATTAAATTAAAAGTGTTATCTTCGAAGGTGGGGCTGCAATTTATTTACGATTTCGGGATTGTAAGCCATTCTTTTTTTTTTTTCGAAGTTGACATAAGTCATAAATAATAATAAAACGTATTTAATTACTTATTTAGTTTCTCTTCTGGATTTATGTATATGTCTGAAAAAATATTTTTTTAATACATTTTTTCATAACTTGCACAAAAATTAAATTTTAGATAATTTTTATCTAATGATTTAATCGGGTTAGCTAAAAAAAAAAGATGATTTTCAGGGTTTCAATAATATTTATAATTTTTTAAATTATATAGTTTATAGATAAACCATCTAATTCAAGAGTAGTATATATATATATATATATATATATATATATATATATATATATATATATATATAAAAATTCTATTCATATTTGATATAGGAAATAAAAGTAAAAATTTATTTTAAAGTGAAAAATAAACGCAATTTGAATAAAATTTGGCTTCCTTTAATTAAACATTTATAAACATTTATAATCCAGTTACAGTAAAACCTCGATTACAGTAAAACACGGATAATCCAAAGACCTCATTTTTATTTTTTTAAATAATTTATTCAGACAAATACATGTGTCAAACGAATGTCTGTTTACGAGTCGGTCGGCAGTTGGCGAAAATAATAAGTAAACACATAAACGGAGGATTTCTCGAGCCGAACTCGGGTATTCCCCGAGGCGAACGTCTGCACGGTGCAGCCACGGTCAGCCACGGATAATCCGCGCACGGATAACATTTTAAAAATGCCGCACAAAGAATCCGCCGCCCGGATAATGCGCGCACGGATAATCGGGGTTTTACTGTACTTATTTTATTACTTAGTAACTTGTTTCCATGTTTCGTTTATTTACTCTAAATGTCATTTCTATCTTTTTTTCCCGAACTACAGAACTACAAACCAAAGCAGTTTTATTTTAATATAATGAGTTCTGAAAGATGTTACTTTATGTTATTTTTTTCTCCATAAAAAATTCTTCTAGTACGTAAATAAATTATGCAATTTTAATAAAATACAGTGTTGCCAACTTATCGAGAAAAAATAACAAATTCTTTTAAAAATTCATTTTGGCTACATTATTTATTAGATTTTGATGAAATTTTCCGGAAAGTTTTTCCTAGTGCCCACATAAATTATAATATTATTAAAATACAGTGTTGCCAACTTTCCGAAAAATGTCAAAATGGTCTATATGTGGGTTTACCCATATACTTCTAATTTTGTTATAATTTATTGTTATTTTTCTCTAATGTCGTTTCCATGTTAATTAGAAAAAAAAATAATTTAAAAACATAAGGTGGGGGCCTATCCTGCAACTTTTCCCGGGCCTAATTTTTTATCTAGTCCAGCCCTGTTTTCCTCCAAACATTCTTATCCAGACAAGTAATTTTAGCTTGATCTACATTCATTATATATCTCATATATGCTCTTTATACAATGCAATTTTCGGTGCCTACGTTGATGTATGGTAGTGAATGTTGGGTTTGGTTGCAAAAACCTCATCGGAAAATGACTGCTGTGCGAAATGAGATTTTTACGTGGGGTAGCTGGGTGTAACTATAGGAGAGATCGGGGCTACGAAATACGATTAGTGTATGATGAGTGTGGAATTGCAAAAAATTGTTGTAGCAAAAGTTGGTGTTAGTCAGTTAAGATGGTTCGGAGCCATGTTGAGCAAAGGCGTCTAATCAACGTTTGCTGTTAAAAAGATTTATTTGAATGATTTTGATGGTAACCGTTTGCTCAGTGAATCAGTCCGATGAGTAGCTGGAGTGGTATGATTGAGAGAGTGGCTTGCGTGAGCAAAAGTTTCCAAGTAGTAGCAAATAGAAGTGAGCATGCCGTGAGAGTGAAATTATGAATGTGGATGAAGCGAAAGTTGCTTGTACTGGATAGGAATATGTTTGGAGGCGACTGATTTCGGGATGATAAAAAGAGTTTTTGCCACATCCTTTTGGCGTGATTGTGTATGTATGTATGTATAAATGCTCTTTTATTTTTACGATTTGGAAACATTCGCTCAATCAAGCCACTCCATTTACTCCATCAGACATCCACACACAGAGACACATACATTCGCGTAAAATAGCCGGAACCATCTTAACTGACTAACAACAACTTTTGCAACAACAATTTTTCAATTTTTATACATACATACACAATCACGCCATGTACCCTAGCAGGGTGTGGCACAAACTCTTATTACCATTCCGAAATCAGTCGCCTTCAAACATTCCTATATCCAGAGACAAGCAACTTTCGCTTCGTCCACGTTTATAATTCCTCCTTTCATGCATGCTCTCTTCTATTCCTACTACTTGAAAACTTTCGCTCACGCAAGTCACTCTCTCAATCATACCACTCCAACTACTCATCCTAGCCAATCTCTTTTACTGAACATACCACGCAACAACTTATATATATATATATATATATATATATATATATATATTTCCACAGCAATCACCTTTCTTTTTATGCTTCTCTGCAGTCAGTCAACTACCATACATCAACGTAGGCACCCCTACTAATACTGTTTTTATTTTACCCAAAAAATGTGCCAAAATATTGTCATCAAATGTTCACTGCATCATTTCATCAGGGATGTCCAAAAGTAATTGACCCGATACAACGCCAGCGTTATTAATTAAGATTTGTCACCTGAAAAGAAATAATAACGGAAACTTATTTATTATACTTATGCAGGGCCGGCGAAAGCGGGCATGCAACGCATGCGCTGCATGAGGGTGCCGCTGAAGGGTGGCGCCGCCCACCGTAAATTTCAATAATAAATTTTTCAAAACACAGTAAACATTTTTAGAGAATTCAAAACTTTTGAAATCTATTCCATCTATACCATCTTAAGGGTGTCGTCTGTGACCGAAAAATTAATTGAAAACATCAATTTGTCGGCCAAGCTTTGTGCCTATACAGTACATTTTTTTTGAATTATTATTACATATACATATTTAGCAAAGATCAATCTCCGTATGTATCTTTTTCTTTTTTTCAAAAACTTAGTAGTTAATTAATAATTTCATGTTAAAAATGACCAATTTTTCCTGTTTTTTGCATTATTTTTGTAATCGTAATAATAATAATATTAAAATTTGGAAAAGACAAGAACATAGATTTAATCTTCATTAATATACAGTATTTTTTTCAATCTTTTTACAATAAATATAATATGAGAAAAACTAATTTTAGTAAAGCATATTTTAAGTAAATTTTGTTTTATAAAATAATTTGCCCTAGTCCTGATAAAGTGAGGTACGGGTTGCGAGAGGCAATAGTGGGGATAACAGTTTTCGGTGCATCTTTGTTTATATTATGCGATAAGAGTATAATTTATGGTATTGGTGGGTTCGTTATGGTGCACAAAAAAAAAATCATTTGTAAGTACATATGTAAAATAGAGTTCACTGTGTAAAATACTTTTTTAGAGAATTGTTAAACATAATCTTTTGTAACAGAAAAAACGTATTTTTATATTCAATTAAATTATTATATTCAATTTTATGTTTTAGCATCCACAATTGAACGTTATAAGCGGGCAAACTTAGAACAACACTGTAAAAGATATATCTTAAATTTAGGTAATTTTATATAAGTTTTAACAGTAAAAATAACAACATATTGTAAATTTACTGTGATAATAAATGTAATGTTACATTTTATTATGAAAAATTACATTTATAAAACATGTAAAATTACATAAATTTTTTACAGTATACACTGTCAAATATTTTTAAATATAGAAAATGTACCTAACGATCCATTAAAATTCTAAGATTCCGTAAAAAATCTTGCTATATAGCAATGAGATTTCTTGCAGAATCTCAGAATTTTTATTTTAATGAACCGTTAATTTTAACGAAAATTATAAAGAATACACATCCGTATGTCAGTTCATTTGTAAAATCTTACAAGAACTTAAAATCAACAACATTTTATAAAAATAAATAAAATTTAAGATGAGGCTATTTATACATACGGTACGTATACGCAATTGGCTATTTATACATATTAAAAAAAAAAACCTAAACCAACCTACTAACCTAACCTACCCTAAATAGCCAATTACGTAAATATACTGTATGTATAAATAGCCAATTGCGTATACATACCGTATGTATAAATAGCCACTTTCTAAAATTTAAAGAAAAATATTGTAATATATTTGAAACTTCTAAAAATACTACATTTTTCTATAAAATTAAAAATATACATAAAAAAATTATAACTTCGATTTTTTACCAGATGTCAAATTTGTGTTTGTTCAATATTTCATTTAATAATAAAATATTCAATATTAAATACTAGTTTGCTTATATACTCGTCATCTATATAACACTATAAAAAATTTTTTAATTGATACTTATATTGTGAGGGTTTCTCTTGTTTTATGTGTTCTAACATTAAATGATATTTATTATTTAATATAATTTATTAAAAAAATTAAAATCATACAATATTTGTTATTTATTTTATTATTGTAACAGTAATTTTTTATTTCGAAATTTAGCAACACTGTACAAAATAAAATTATTTAATACTTGCAAGTACTAGGAAAATCTTTTTTTGAAAATTTGATCAATGTCCAAATTAGTAGTGTAACCAGAACAAAATTTTGAATTTTTTTTAGTAATTTTACAAGGCACACACAAGCACATTTATAAACTAAGTTCAGTTTCGTCATATATTCTGCTATATAAATTTTTTAATTAATTTTTTTTAACTAAATAATTTATAAAATATTTTAATCATACAAATCTGTTTAGAATTAAATTACATCTATTAATTTTATAATTTAATTATTTAATATTTAAAAAATATATAAATATGTATATTCGTATATATTTTCTAATAAGAGAAAAGAAGAAAAAAACTAACAGATTCAGTACAAACACAAAATGCAGTTAGTCGAAGAATATGAACTGTTATCTTTTTAAAGTGAAGTGTGACGACCAGCTAAATATTCATATATTGAACAAAATTAAGTTTACAAATGGTCTATTGGAAAAAGTGGGGATTCATAGCCCCACACCGCACCACACTTCAGTTTTAAGGAAATTCAATGTTGAGTTGGTCTCGGGCCAGACGACACCCTTAATGGTTAACATATGTGAACACTTGACTTGGCACTTTCGGGGTTGCGGACAGACAGGCAAACGATTAGCCACGCACACCCCAAAATATTAGTGTTGTAAAAGCCAAATTAGCTTGAAGGACAATATCTCAGTTTTTTTTAGAATTTTGGCGCTAATCTATTTAGCTAAGCAAGCAAGGCATTCTGTACTTAAGTGTTGTTGTGTACACTTGTGTTTTGTGTAATTGTTAATAGTGTTTATTGCAAGTTTTGGGATTATCGATCTACATTTAGTAGCAGAGCTTATTATAGCTGTTATTGGTTAGTGAATTGATCAATTATCAGTCATTGAATTTAGTATGATTTTGCATGAATACTTAGACATCTAAAACTTCAGCACTGTATACTTATACAGGCTGACCACAGGTTACCAAAATCTATTTTTCCTGTGTTTTTCCTGTCTTTTCCCTGTGTTATTATCATTTTTCCCTGTGTTAAATTTACAATTTTATTATGACTTCTACATTATAGGTACTCTTGTATTGGCACTATTTATTCGTATTTTCATAATAATTTCAACTAAATGGCTCGTTATACTTTAATATTTTTTATTACGAAACATATATATATATATATATATATATATATATATATATATAAAGAAATATATATATATATATATATATATATAAAGAAATATATATATATATATATATATATATATATATATATATATATATATATATATATATATATGTTTTTGTCAGAATGTCTGAATAAAATGATACAATATTATTTTTTGTTGATAAATACTGAATCAGTTCCTGTGTTTATAAAATATTATCATCAACATATTATTAAAAATTGGGTGTCATTTTTGATTAATATATTATTAAAATTATCCAAATTCATGTATTAATCTTATATGAGTTCAACAAAAGTTTATACAATACATATAAAAAAGTTATTTAAAAAAAAATAAACGCATGTAATCAGATTTAAATAAATACGTATGCTTAAAAGAATTAAACTATTTAATTATTATGTAATGTTGCCAGTTTTTCGTAAAAACTATTCAAAATTTATTTTAAGCATATACTGTTTGTAAAGATTTAAAACGAATTATCCAGATAGATTGTTTTTATGCAAAATAATTACAAAATTTAATCTTTGCAAAATGTTGCCATTTCGATGAAAAAGTAGAATATGTTTATTCCCATTTCCGAGTATTTTTGTAATAATGTCAATATATCGGTTTACCCATATGATTCCTAGTCATGTTATTCTAGTTTTTGAAACGATGAAGAAAAAATAGCATGTCACTTGGAACAGAATACTGTTTTTATAGTAAAGTAAAAATTTCTTTCTTTTCTCTGTAACACGATAATCGTAGATACAAATATCCCTTTATCTTATTTCATATAAAATTAAACTTATATATTAAAAAAAGAAGCTTATATATAAAATACATGTAAAATTATAAATTACTTTTTATTATTATGTTAGTTTAGGGTTAATAGCTATTGAAAATGATATATGCACGGAATTAGACGTTAAAACCATTATTGCTAATTTTGTGAATATTAAATTAAGAATTATAAAATATTAATAAAAAAGCAAGTAAATTTATGCACTTTAATTCATTTTATGTTATTTTGTACTATCTAATAATAATTTTTTTTAAGAATGTCAGAGGGGCGCTTAGATAGAAATTAAATGCGCGCGGTAATGACCCTAGCGCCGGCACTGTACTTAATACTTAACAAATAATTTGAGCTAGAGTTACATCAAACGTAGATTGATTGATTAACTAATGAATGACTTGATCACATTATTAACTAAATTTATATGGTTTTACATTTATATGGTTTTACAACGTTTTATGCAACAAGCACTACTCAGAGTAATAATTATGAAAAAATATTAAAAATATTTATACAGTGGGTTTGTTTTATATATATATATATATATATATATATATATATATATATATATATATATGTGTGTATTTAAAAATATGTTTATTTAACTTTTTTTCGAAATTTTTACAAATATAGTAAGTTTACCTGAAATTCATTTTATTATAATTTAATTTGACCTATACCGGAATTGATATCAGTACTTCCGGATAGTGCATTTTTAGTTTATAGACAATAGAGAGGTATCATGAATATGGATGAAGCAAAAGTTGCTTGTCTGAATAAGGATGTTTGGAGGAAACCGATTTCGAGATAGTGGAATTAGAGTTTGTGCCACATCCTTTTGGGTACATGGCGTGCATTATGTATGCATGTATTTAATTTGACCAATATCTATAAATATTATTATTTTCTTCCAATATGATGTAAATTTTTTGGCATACAAACACACATAAATACACAATCACGCCATATACTCAAAAGGGTGTGGCACAAACTTTTTTCATTATCTCGAAATCAGTCTTTTCCAAACAAGCAACTTTCGCTTCATCCACATTCATAATTATTTCTCTCATACATGCTTTTTTATTCCTACTATTTGGAAACTTCCGCTCAAGCAAACCACTCGCTCAATCATACCACTCCAACTACTCATCGGATGTCCACGCAAACGTATACCATCAAAATCATTCCAATAAATATTTTTAACCAAACGTTCATTAGACATTTGTTCAATATGTCCAAAACTATCTTAACTGACTAAGACCAATTTTTACTACAACATTATTTTTCGCAATTTCATACGCGATCATAGACTAATCTATTTCGTACCCGATCTCTCCTATTTACACCACATATCCCACGTAAGAATCTCATTTTCACAGCAGTCATTTTCCGCTTTTATACATTTGCAGCCAAACCCAATATTTACTACCGCACATCAACGTAGGCACCAAAATCGTATATATACTTATATATATATATATATATATATATATATATATATATATATATATATATACTCAAACGGGCTTTTTTAGAAACATTTACATTCCTAGCAAAAGTTCCTAAAGCTCTCAAAACCTTAATTTATACTAAATATTTCGAGTTAAAATATAATTGAAGAAATTTGCGAAAAAATACAAATAACTAAATTTAACTAGTAACAAATTTTTCAGAACTTATAATATTAAAATAATACGGATTTAGGTTGCAAATTTTTTTTAAATTTTACATGAGGTGTAACTAGGTGGAATCGGGTACGAAATAGATATTAGTGTATGGTGAGTGTGAAATTGACAAAAATTTGTTGTAACAAAAGTTACGGTGTGAGTCAGTTAAGATGATTTGGATATCTTGAGAGCGAATGCGTCTAATAATCGTTTTTAGTTAAAAAGATTTATATGAATGACTTTGAAAGGTATATGTTTGTCAGTGGACGTCCGATTTGTAATTGGAGTGGTATGATTGAGAGTGTTTTGCGTGAGCGGAAGTTTTCAAGTAGTGGGAATAGAAAAACATGTATGAGAGGAATTATGAATGTAAATGAAGCTAAAGTTGCTTGCTTGAATGGGAATATTTGGAGGAGGCTGATTTTGGGATAATGGAAAAAGTTTGTGTCACACCTTTGGGTATATGACGTGATTGTGTATGTATATATATATATATATATATATATATATATATATATATATATATAAGTAATTGGATAAATATTATTACCAGTCATTACCTATACCTTCGAGTATATATATATATATATATATATATATATATATATATATATATATATATGTTTATAGAAAAGTAAAAAGTAAATTTAGTGTTATACATAGATACATAACTTATTTACATATCCGATCTTACCAATTTCCAATTTAAAATCAATATTTTCCATACATGTATAACTATTTCAGATATACGATCTTTTCAATTTCATTTTAAAATCTAGATTTTTATACATGTGTACTTTTTCACATATCAGATTTTTTTATACTACATACATACATAACTTTTTCACATATCCGATCTTTCCAATTTTAATTTAAAATAAAAAATGTTATACATGTATAATCTTTTTATACATATCTGATCTTTGTTATTGTTAGACATATAGACATAACTCTTTCACATATCCAATTATTCCAATTTCAATTTAAAATAAAAATTTTCCCTAGATGTATAACTTTTTCATTAAAAAATCCAAAATTTTAAACATCTAACTTTTTCACTTATTTGATTTTTGTTATACATACATACATACATAACTTTTTCACATATCCGATCTTTTCAATTTTAAAGTACGACAGAAGTAAGTGAGAGTTTGATCCTTCCTAAATTTTACGCCACTGTTGAAATTGCCATTAAAGCACAACTAAAAGTTTTATTTACGTAATAAAAGCGATCCTATGACAAAAAAAAAACACCGACATGATTAATAAAATCAAAATAAAGATAAATGGATAGAAATTAAATCAAAGAAAAAAGAAAAGAATAATTCAGAAATTACAGTTGCTGTAAAAAAAATATAAATCCAGTAGAATTTTCTGTATACGGAATAGTCAATGGTGGAAAAGGTAAAATATTATTAGAATGTAAGTCAAAAGAAGATAAATTGCAAGTTATACAAGAAGTTCAATCAAAAATGAGAGAAGAATATGAAGTAAACGATGCTAAATTAAAAGATCCAGTTATAAAAATACTGCGTGTTGAAGATAATTATACAGATGAAAACAAATGATTTGAAAAGACAAAACAAAAGTTTAAAAGAAACTTTTATTTTCCAACATTTTAAAGCTACAAAAATAATATAGTTAAATATCTAATACTAATAACTTATATAATTTTATTCAATTTTTATTAATTTTACAAATATTAAAAATTTCAAATTAAATTTGACAAATGTCAAAAATAGCAAATGTAGCAATACAAATTTAATAAAATCGTGCATATTGTATTTTAAATATATATTCCAAAATAATTCAAATTAGAATAATTAGTAAAAATATATATGTTATTTATATATTATAATAGTAAGCTGATTAATTTATTAATAAAACATATGAATAAAAAAAAAATAGTATTGTCATAAATACATATTTATTTAATTTTGCTATTGCTTCAATATACTTTTTACATATGAAATATACAATATACAACGATTATAATTTAAATATACTTTTTTAAACATTCAGTAACCGAATTATTATTAAAACAATAAGAAAATTTGCAGCAAAAAATTTTATATTATTTATTTTACATATGAAGAAACGTATCCGTTAAACATAAAGTTCTTATATCCTATTAATATAAAGGTCATTATTCTTTACAATTATAGAACCAATCAGTGACGAGTTCTAACCGAAAAGCCATCTGTTTTGAACAGAGACTTTTATATATAACTAGATACCGAACTCAATATAACAAACCGCTCTAAAAGTGAAGCCTCAAGGTCACTAGACGCCATTTGTCAAAAAGGCAATATGTATATGTTGTGTATAGAATGTATGAAATATAACTTCAAATATAATTGATATATCAATATTATAACGAATAAAGTTATTAATTATATATTTTATTTAGTCAAATATGAAATAAAACACAAGAATTTTAACTCAACATTTATTTATTAGCTAAATAAAGTAAAAAGTTAACTGATTGCAAATATATTATAATATATATATATATATATATATATATATATAATATGTAGCTTTGAAATAATTAAAAAAAACATGACAAATACAACAACAACAAATACATCTTACATTACATTTTAATTCATTGGTTTGCAAATAATATTAATTTATTGAATTTATGTCTTATACTAACATTATTTTTTTGATTCAATGACTTTGCTATACTGTGCAAACGAAGATTTAAGTAGTTTTTACAAATGTATACAATTAAATCAATTTTGTGATTGTTTTCCAAGGAAATTTCACAGTCTAAATTCTTACACTTATAACCCAAGATTTTAATAAATCTTTATTTTTTAGAGGAAATCTAAAATTAGAAAAAAAAAACGTATTCAATTACGGATCTTCTAAATGAAATAATTTGATGATATATTGATAATATCGATATATAGGGCTGCCTTAAGGTTAGGATTTATTTATTTGATAAAAAAATTTGTCCCCTACCTCGATATTATCAAATTACCAATTACAGAAATATATTTAAACTTTAAATTTAATTATTATATTGTTTCAGATTATAAAAGTAGACAATGCTTACCCAAAAAACTGTACTGTCCCTCCAGTTTTAAATCTATTTTTACAACCAAAAGCGGAACACGAAGCTGGCATTGCTATTGGTAATTTGCAACTATAATAATAAAATAACAGTTCTGCACAACACAAATTAATTATATCACTTTAAAACGTTAAATATAAATGATTTCGTATACACGATTCTTTATCACTGTTTACACTTTCTGCCTTTTCGACAAATGGCCGCCACACGAATTGACATGCTTCACTTTTACGCATCGAGTTAGGCATCTAGGTTATATATAAAAATCTCTGGTTTTGAATAACAGTTTAGTTCCTACTCACAAGTCACAACGGACTTTTAAAAACTGTGGTGAACTTTACCGTATTGGATAACTTTCTTTTATAGTTTTTCTATCAAATAAACTAATATTTAACTATTAAATGTTCTTTAAACCGTACATTAGTTTTTACCAGTCCAGAATAGGGTCCCGAGAAGTCACTGTATTCACAAATATTAAAAAAACCAGATTTGCGCATGCGTGAGCATCGGAACGCCCATATTTGGTGTATAAAAACCAGTGAACCTCAATATGTTTCATTAGTAATTTTATCATTTTCGTCCGTTAACGTTAAGACTTATATCATGTTAAGAAGTGTGATTGTTCCTTATGTTATGTTATGTTAAAAAGTCCGGTAGGTTAAAGTAGGTTTGGTAGGTAGGTTTCAGGTAGGAGTTTGTTGTTTAAAGACCGTTAAAACGATTTAAAATCACATTTTGTCATAATACACATTTTGAGAGTCACTGGTTTTTCAACTAACGTGAATACAGAAACATGTCGGGACTCTATTCTGGACTTATACCCCAACAGTCATTTTAGACGGGTGAAGTTTTATTTTTGCTGGAACTTGTTCGTTTTAAATTTATTTTCGATAATTTATGAGTCCTAATCTGATTTTGATTTATAATTTTGAAGGATAATTAAAATATATCGCGCGTGTTTACGGAGTTAGTAAATTGGGCGGTAAAACTTGTCACTTGTTATTTGTGAATTAAAATGTGTGCTTTGAAACTGTTTATGATTGTTTTTAATTGAGTTATTTAATTTAGGAACTGCAAAATAAAATATTAAAATGGTTCCTACAAAAACAACACGACCTCATGTTGCAATAACTTCACGAAAAACGACTCTTACTACACGTAGTCAAAATTCTCACATGATTTTAAACATTCCAATCAGCAGGCCGAAACAGAATGCTAAAAGCCGGCCGAAGAAAATCGGTGTGAAGCGTTCAGCTTTCGGTAATCTGGCAAATGCAATAAGTAAAAGCGATAACGAACTAAATAAACTGAGTAAAAAGAATATCGTGACGAAAAAAGTGACCGTGCAAGCTAAGCTACTGCCGGCAGTTAAAACAGCTGTTCGTCCGAAAAACATCGAAAATGTGCTGCCAAGTGGAGCTGTGAAGAAGCCCGTCACCAGAGCTTCGCTTCGCGGTGCGATTATTCCAAATCAAACGGTACAAGAACCCAAAGAGACCGCCAAACATGAATGCAAAGTTAAAACGAGATTAAGCAATGAATTTGATAAGACTGACGAATCTTTATATACATCTGCGCTGGAAAGCTTGTAAGTTCATTATTTTAAATCTGTAGTTTACAATTGTACACTGAACAGAAATTTTTCTAATGTTTTAATTGTTTTGTTTAATAAATAAACAATTTTGCTATATTTAATAATTTAGTTGTATATTTCGTTGATTTTTCTTTCAGTTTTTAATTATTTATCTAAATTTCATATGAAATAAAATAAAACGGCTTTAGGTTAAAGTTCTGTATCAATATTTATTAATAATCGACGTTTCTGGAAACTCCACGTCCATCTTCTTCTGTTTTCCTAATGAATACGAACGTTGAGTTCTTCGAAACGTCGATTATAAATAAATATTGATACAGAACTTTAACCTCTAGCAGTTTTATTTTATATAATGAGTTCTGAAAGATTTTTTTATTTAACTAATTTATTATAATATTGATGAAAGAACTAATGTTATAGAAAATATTGATCAATAAAAATATAGCTATATTTAATTTTTTTCTGTTGTGTAGAAGTGATTCAACCAAAAGTATTAAAACGAAATGTGCAAGTCCTGAGTTCAAAACGCCTAACAAAGTAGCGAAAGAAAGTATCGAAGACAAAACGGATAATAAAATACAGTTTAATATTGGAAATCACGATGTGCCCAAAGGTGTAACGGATTTAGATAAAGAAAATTGGAACGATATTTTCCAGGTGTCTCATTACTCAATGGACATTTTCAATTACATGCAAAATCGAGAGGTAACTTCAATTTTTCCTATATAATAATAATAATAATAATAATAATAATAATAATAATAATAATAAGCAATAAAAATGTCTTATCACTAATTTCAGGCTACGTTTAAAATCCACTCGTATATGGAACGCCAGGTCTGTTTAACTCCCTGGATGCGTTCCCTACTCATTGACTGGATGGTCGAGGTGCAAGAAAGCTTCGAACTGAATCACGAAACACTTTATTTGGGCGTTAAGCTAGTGGATTACTACCTGAGCAAGGTGATCGTCGGTAAAGAGATGCTACAGCTGGTTGGGGCCGCTTCAATTTTCATCGCGAGCAAATACGACGACCGCATCCCGCCACTAATCGATGACTTTCTCTATATTTGTGATGGGGCTTATACGAGACGGGAATTAATCCGAATGGAGATGAATGTATTGAAAATTTGCGATTTTAATTTGGGCATGCCGTTGAGTTATAGATTTCTCAGGAGATATGCAAGAGTAAGTTGTTTTTTAATTATATTTATTTAGAGATACAATTGAAGTAGTTGTTGACACTCGGTGAAACATTATTTATTTATTTAATAATAAATTATAAAGTGATAAAAATTACAAAAACAAGATTAGAAGTATATGGGTAAACCCATATATAGACTACTTTGACATTTCTCATTTTTTTTTTGGCAACACTGTATTTTAATAATATTATAATTTATGTGGGCATTAGGAGATACTTTTCTGAAAATTTGATCAAAATCGAATAAATAATGTAGCCACAATGAATTTTTAAAAAATTTTGTGATTTTTTTCTCGATAAGTTGGCAACACTGTATTTTGTTAAAATTGCATAATTTATTTAGGTACTAGGAAAAACTTTTATGAAAATTTGATTAAAATCGGTTAAATAAAATGGTCATAATAAATTTTTAAAAATTTTATTAATTTTTTTCTCGGAAAGTTGGCAACACTGTATTTTGTTAAAATTACATAAATTATATGAATACTAGGAGAATCTTTTGTGAAAATTTGAGTAAAATCCGTTGAATAACATGGCCATAATAAAAATTTTAAAACTTTAGTAATTTTTTTCTCGGAAAGTTGGCAACACTAAATATTAATAAAATTATGTAATTAATGGGAGTATTAGGGAAATCTTTTCTGAAAATTTGATCAAAATCGGATAAATAGCGTAGCCAATATGAATTTTTAAAAACTTTAGTAATTTTTTTCTCGGAAAGTTGGCATCACTGGATAAAAACAAAATCACATGACCATCTTGGGCACTAGACAAATTTATCCTGAAAATTTCATTAAAATCGGTTGAACCGTCTAGGAGGAGTTGCGATCACAAAATTTTGTCTGACGACCGAGCGAGCGAGCTGACGACGCACATCCATACACCTACATAAACTAAGTTCAGATTCGTCATCTAGAGGCTATATGAAGGATTTCTATACAATTTTTTTTTTTTTTTGAAAATGTTACAGACACCGTACCAAACGCTATACTACTTTTTCCTTGCAGTCAAAGTAGTAAAAAGACAAAGAGTATACATAAAACCGAACGAAAAATATAACGGTTTAAAGCCCTAATAAATATTACTAGGACAGGATGAAAAATATACCACAATCATTATATTAACCTTATTTATTTATTTATATATTTGTAATAATTCTTACAAGTTTGGAAAATAAAAATAAACAAAATTTAAAAATGCGTCACAGGTTTTTAACTATTATAATAATTAATATAACGAGTTTTATGATCTTATTTTAAAAAACATGTTGACCTGTAAAGGATTTTAGTAAAAAATCATTCAAATAAATTTTTTTTTCCTGAGACGTATGTTGATTTTGTCGCAACGTCTATTATTAACAAATATTAATACTTAAAGTCGTGTTATTTTAATATAATGAGTTTTGAAAGATGTGCTACTATGTTAAAATAAATTAGATTTATTTAAAATATTAAACAAAATTAACCACCACTTTCTATATTTTGTGTTTGAATTGAATCTGAAGTTATTGATAACTACAATCAAATATTATACTAATGTCAAAAGATAAACTTTTGTGCTTATGATTAAATCTAATATTATTAAATTTTCTGTCAGGTTCGTTATTGTTTTTAACAATGACACGTTTCGATTTTTCAGTCATCTTCAGATTTGTCCGTGTTTGTGGTTCAATTGTACCACAACCAAAAACATGAATCAAACAGACAAATCTGAAGATGACTAAAAAATCGAAACGTGTCATTGTTAAAAACAATAACGAACCTGACAGTGAATTTAATAATATTAGAATTAATCACATTGGAATAATACTAAACAAAACTAAAAACTAAGCAGAAATAAAATTAACAAATGCCCTCATTCATTCCAAGTAAAACGTTTTAATGATGGCTTCATCATGTTTTGAGGCGGCAAGATGCCCAATTTCATCTGAATTTAGTTTTAATATAAAACTACACCCAACTTTACACTGCAACTATTTACTAAATTGAAAATAAAATAAAACAGCTTTTGGTTTAAGTTGCGTATTAATATTTATTAATGATCAGAAAAAACTAATACAAATGACATTTACAGTTAACAAACAGAACATAGGAACAGTTACTAGGTAACAAATAAGTAACTAGATCATAATTTAAACCGATTGAAATAAAATTTGGCTTTCAATAATTAAAAATTTATAAATTTATTATGATCTAGTTACTTATTTATTACCTAGTAACTTGTTTCCATTTACTGTATGTCATTTGTATCAGTATCAAAACTTAAACCTAAAGCCGTTTTATTTTATATACAATGAGTTATAAAATATTGTTTACTATATTAACTTTGAGAATGAGAAATAAAAATATTTTTTGATATGAATTTAAATATTTTGCAATATAAAAAATTAAATCGTTTTATTTTTAAATGCATAAATGATTTTAAATCTCTCCCATATAGTAACTATAATCTTCATCATAATTTTCTTCATGATGAGTTTTCATTCCATAAAAACAATCTTCAGCATTCAACATCTTCGTATTATGTCTAATATAAATAACCTTCGCTAGTTCTTCATTGGGCCATGTTTGATCTTTAATCGCGAACGATGTTTTCAATTTGATTAACGTAACGGGACAATGCAAAATTGCCACAGCGATTTTACTTAACTCCGTTGTTGTGCACATACTTTGCCACCAAATTATCGTTTGCCAGCAAACATTGCCAGAGAAAATCGCGCGACCATATACATTGTTTTGTTCGATACGCCGCCATAAAATGCGGATTTAACAAGTTAGCTGCTTTATGAATATCATTCACCGCGATATTTTGTCAAGTTTTAACACACTGTAAAATATTATTAGCTTCATCTTCTAACTCGGATTTTAATAGAAATTCTTCAAATTTTTTCGTTATATCTGCGAAACATTCCACGGCCAGTGATAAACAATTAATTTTTGGAAACCAGAAATTTATACAGCTTAATAAACCGTGTATTAAATTAATATTTGTCCAAAAATCTAAATCATTTATGATAATTTTCGTAACGTTTGTTAATCTAATCCCACTGGAAGTTTCTAATATTTGTTTATTTTTGATAATAAATTCTAAATATTCTAATATAAACTTCCAATTATTTAAATCAAACTGTACACTTAATTCGTCAATTATTTTCTTGTTGGTAATTTCTTCTAGCATCGTACTAAATTTTTTCAGTTGATCTGTAAAGCTGTGGATTTTAATCAAATCGTTGGCTAGCAAGTTTAAAACGTGTCTGGTGCATGTGTAAAAAGTTAAACAAAGATTTTGATGTTTTTTCTGTAAGTTTTCGTAAATAATTTCATTGTCTGTCATCGAATCTGATATTACTATTTTTAATCAGAATTTTATATATCACAGGCGATGGAGTATTTAATATTATTTTTATTTCTGGTTCGTTTCTAAAAATAACACAAAACTAATTAATAAACTTACAAGGCCTAATATCTTAAGTAAAATCAACTTTAAACCGATAGAAAAAGCATGTTTTTTTTGCCGATTTAAAGTAGACTTCGGATTTAAAGATAGAACTTACCGAGTTTTATTCAATCCGTGAATTTGTAAACTAAAAATATGGACATTTGTTAATTTCCTATCAACATCTTCCGTTAATAAATTGTAGTTTTTATTTAGGTTTTCGTAGATTAACTCCCGGTTAGGTAAAACTAAATCGGAATTTATTTTCTTGAAAAATAATCGCCATTTTTCGTTATTTAAGATGTCGAATAATGTTAATGTGGAACAACAATCTTTCGTGAATAAATCCCAAATTTCTTCCTGAAATTTTTCAAAATAAAACATTCTAAAATATTTATTACTTAAAATACAAGTACACGCCGGCTTAATATTATTTATTATTGACTTTTATTTGTTGTTTAAACAAATCAAAAATTTTCAAACTGTTTTAAGATTTTAAATAAAGGCAGTAGGATTCGTAAATTTAATAAAACACACAAAATAGTGTTTATTTAATTTATTCAGAAATGTATTTTAAAACAGCTAAAGATGAAGGCGTTTATGCCTTTGAAACGTTCCGAATAAATTAAATAAACACTATTTTGTGTGTTTTATTAAATTTGCGGATCGTATTGTCTTTATTTAAATTTTAAAACTCATCTATGGATTATAAAAAACATCAAGAATATTATTATTATTATTAATGTGGAACAATTATTGATCAGATAATTTATTGTCAAATTTAATACTTATATTAGGTAATTTTATGTAACAAAATCTTTTTTTATTATTGTTATTACTGCCATTATTATATATTTCTGTTGTTGAACGAATTTAATTTTTTTTATAAATTATCGCTGAACTTGTTCTACGAATGATACTTTAAGAAAAATTATAATTTATCATTTTGTCATTTTTATTTATTTCTTCTCTCTTTCGCTCTCATCTGTATAAATATAGAAATATCTACATATATACAGACAGTGCGAGCGAGAGAGAGAGAAAATGCAGAATGTTTTGTTGGGTATGGATTTGGTAATGTTCATAAACAAATTATAGAGGAGAGTCGGGTCCTAAAAATTGTCGAAATATGTAATGGTACATAAAGTTCAAAATAGCTATAGTATTTAACGTCAAAATCAATCTACTATTAATATTGTTGGGGTGGTCGTGTAATTATTATAGTATCTTCGAAAATACTATTGTTACGATAAGCACATCTGACACACAAATGTTACGAATTCAATTTATTTTTGGCAATAAAACATACAGTAGATTTCGATTAAGGGATTACCTCGGCTCAGGATCGAAGTTTTGAAGTCATTTTTGACAATTTTTTTCGTCCGAAAGTATACTTTATATTAAAACAGCAATTAGTACGTTTAAAAGCTACATTCATGTAATTTATTTTTCAATTTTTATTTTTAAATATATTGAAACATTGCGGAGATATAGGCCGTTTTCTTCGAAACCTCCGAAACAAATTAAACTGCAACTTAGGTTCGAAGTTTTGAGGTCATTTTTGACAATTTTTTTCTTCCGAAAGTATACATTATATTAAAACAACAATTAGTACGTTTAAAAGCTACATTCATGTATGGACTTTATTTTCCAATTTTTATGTTTAAAAAAATGTTGAAAAATCGCGAAGGTATAGGCCGTTTTCTGCGGAAGCTCCGAAACAAATTAAACTGCCAGTTAGGTCGAAGTTTTGAGGTCATTTTTGACAACTTTTTCGTCCGAAAGTATACGTTATATTAAAACAACAATTAGTACGTTTAGAAGCTACATTTATGTACTTTATTTTCCAATGTTTATGTTTAAAAATATTAAAACATCGCGGAGATATAGGCCATTTTCTTCGGGAGCTCTTCTCAGCGGTAGGGCTGTGCGGTGGACACGATAATTCGAAAAAATCTTATCCGAAACAAATGAAACCAATTGAACTCAATAATACATTGAATAAACTTGCCCTTGAACGAAGGACATTAATATATGTTGCTTGTAAATAAAATGGCGACCGGTCTGAACAAAAGGGCTAAAATTTAGCTCTTTCAACGTGCTCAAAAAAATATTTATTTTGATAGGAAATTAAATTCATTCGTTCAAGGGCCAAGATAATTTATCAGCTATAATTTTCACCAAAGTTTCATGGTAATCCGTTGAGAAATCCGATTTGAAAAATATCGTTTCGAGGAAAACGGCTTTAAAATTTTGGAATATAATAATAAATAGTCTTAAATTGAGTTATCGGCGGTCGGAAAAAATAGTTACAATTCTCATATCGACTTGTAACTTTGGAATTAAATAGTCTTAAGGACTATACTTTCTTCAAATCGATTTATTCAAGATTTATGAGTGGAGGTAACTTATTAAATGAACAAAATTTATTGAACGAAAATATATTTATTTCCCAAACAACTGCGGCCTAAACAATTCTTTTCAAATATTTGCATCCAAGCCTAGCCAACCACGAAATGGTCAAATGTGCTCACATGTGCCTTATCTAGTTACACTATAATAATTTTTCACTGTGTTACATCTATTTTCGCGTTTTTGTTTCAGTGTGCAAAAGTATCAATGCCTGTCTTAACTTTAGCGAGATATATTTTGGAGTTTTCGCTAATGGATTACGCGATTGTGTCACTCAGTGATTCAAAATTAGCAGCCGCAGCACTGTATTTAGCTTTACGTATGAAGAAAATATCGGAATGGACATCCACCTTAGAATTCTACACAGGTAATTATTGTTTTTTTTTATTATTATATTACATACCTTATTTCCAATATAAATACAACATACATTTTAATATCACAATATAATTTTTTGACACTGCCAATCCAATAATCACATCCTTACGATACAATTTTTGTAACTAGACTATAATAGAATCAAAGAAATTCAAATAAAACGGCTTTAGGTTTAGTTCTGTATTAATATTTATTAATAATCGATGTTTCGACGAACTAAACATACGTCTTTATCAAGGAAAAAGATACAGTAAATAAATAGAACATAGAAACAAAATAAATAACTAGAACATAAATTTTTTAGATAATTATAATTTTTTTTATTTTATCTGTCTCAGTGCCTTTATAAATTTTTCTTGTATTTATTTACTATAATTGCATGATAAAGACGAACGTTCAGTTCGTTAAAACGCCGATTATAAATAAATATTGATACAGAATTTTAACCTAAAGCAGTTTTATTTTAATATGAGTTCTGAGAGATTTCTTACTATGTTAACATTTATAAATCGCATACATAAATAAGGTTTATAGTATTTTATTTTTGCTTAAATTTTTATTAATTTATTTTGATGACTAATTAAATCATTAGTCAATTTTTAAAGGACAATGTATTTTTCTCCATGTATAATTAAGAATAATAATTGAAAAAGAATACAACAAATAAGTTTTCCGTATCCATCAGTTTGTTCCGCATCCATCGTTTCTACTAATTCATTTTCCATCAAATTTAAAATTTGAAATAACGCCTTCGAACTTCTTGTCACAGGTTATAAATTGGAACAATTTCGACACATTGCAATCATATTAAATAATGGTCTACTGAAAAAACCAGAGGAACAACTGAGCACCGTACGAAATAAATATTCTCACAAAATTTTCTTCGAAGTTGCCAAAACCGCACTGATACCAAACGATCATTTGTTTAACATTGAATGATATCTACTGATATCGGTATTTTCAACTTTGGATAAATTCTGCATTTTAATCCAGAGTTAGAAAAATTTTATTGTAGAGATAAGAAATTTTAATCTGTAATAAATGGCATATCAAATTAATATATTTTTATACACGACAAAAATTATGATTTTAATTTTGTGATTGTCATTTATTACGAACTGATTATGAGCATATTAAGTCTATTTCTTCGTTTGTATTATACGATTTTTATGAGTTCAAATCTTTTAGGGCGATGCAATGATTGAATTTTCTATTTAACAATTAAATGTTTATTGTTAAGTTAACAATTTACAATATTTAATCGAAACAAAAACAATTTTAAAATTTTCAATACTACAATCTACAAAATTAATTAAAATTAAGCTAAATACGTATTTCGGAAGCTAAGCTTTCATCATCATATTAATTTGTTACTGATGTTATTTTATATATGTTTTAAGAAAATATATTTACTGCTTCATTTTTTTTTTTTTTCAGATAACTGTTTCTAACGTAAAATAAACAAATTAACGTATGTTAATTCTGATTACTTAGTATGACGTGTGTAGCTCGTTATTAAATTACCATGACATATCGGTCTTATTGAAATGACTTTTAACATATTTAAACAACACTGCTTTCATTTACTGCAACTTAGCCTGTTTTTAACTAAATTTGCGCAAGTTAAAACTGACGAATTACTACTTTAAGATGATTTTGTAGCTCGCCATTTGTATATTTGGCCATTTGAAGCGAAAGAGTTAGTAACTAACGTTTAGCAAAATTTTTATTTTCATTGTTTGTTAAAATATTTATTCGCATAAAAATCGTATAATTTGAACAGAGGCAAAAATTTAAGCCAAGTCCACGAACAATGTCTTTAGTTTTATGTAAACAAACACAAAATCTGGTTCTATTCTTGATCACATCTGTAAGATCTTGTAGTGTTGCAGAATGTTATAGAATATCCTGTAATCGCTACAGGTCTTATAGATCTTAACAGAATAGATAGTTCTATTATTTTCATATATATTTTACAATATATTTTTGTATATGAAAATATAAACACAATTATTTATTTTATTGACTTATTAATATAATTAATTATTAAACCTAACTAATGTAAAATGAAGTATGATAATTATGTGAAGAAATACTAATTTTGATTGATGGATACGTAATTAAGGTTTCTTGATTTGGACTTGGGATAGTTGTAATTTAATTTCTTCTTTTATCGCAAATCACAACAAAATATTCTGCACTTGTTGATCTTATCACTGTATATATTTTATTAAAAAAAAGAAAACTTATTTTAGTCGAATATTTTAGAACGATTTTATACATTTTTCGATCGACTGTGAACAAAATACTAATTATTATGATCTGTTTTCACCAATAAATTTTAAGAAATAATTTCTTTTATCAATTTCCTATACAACCATCCTTAATATTCTTAAAACTAGATGACATTTTAGGAAAAATCCATACTTAGATTAAATAGCCAAGGAGACATTTCACATCAACATCTATACGAAACCAATCACAGCAAGGGTCGTATGGGGTTGGGATTGACATATGTTATAGCAACACTTGGATAGAGAAGATATAATGTTTCAGTTTTTCGGTGTTATAAATGCTGGAAATTCATACAGCAAAAATCTGTAATAATACAGATACCTTCTGTGGAAAATGTGCTGAAAAACGACATTCAGATAAAGATTGTGTAAATCAACAGAATAAATGTAAAAATTGTATAGACTTCAATGACAAACTGAAGCTGAAATTAGACACATTACATTGTGCTTGGAGTAAAGAAAGTTCAGTTTTTAAAAGAAAAGTTAATGAGACAAAACCTAAAATTAACTGTGAATAGCAATCAAAGAAAGAAGTAGATTTCCATATTATTTATTTGAATGTACAAGGATTACTTAATAATTTCGAAAAAAATCGAATATTTAATTACAGAAAATGATCCAGAAGTGCTATTGCTAACAGAAACTCATATAACAGAAAACATTAATATAAATGAATTAGAAATTCCAAATTATACGGTATTTTCAGTAAACTATTTGAATTATCAGGGCCGTATTTAGGATCTGTAGGGCCCTAGGCTGAACCTGTGGTGCGGGCCCTTACGAGGGGGGGGGTTGTGATTTTATAATTTTAAATTGTTAGGAATATGCAAGATAAAAAAGGAATGTAACAAACAAGTAAATTTTACTTACACATATTTAATTGAAATAGAGTATTTAAAAAAATAAATAATAAACTTAGAAATGAAAATATCAAATAATCTTAGTGGCTAATTGGTTTTGCGCTAACACTTAGTACTAATGAAGCTGTATGTACTAGTGAAGTGTATTGTCACTGGTTGCAAGTCGGGTTATTCTGTTTTATGAAAATTTAAGTAAAATACTTAAAAGGTTATTGATTAAACAATTATTTACTTTAAATTTGAAACGTGTGGTGCGGGCCCATTTGTGGTGCGGGCCCATAGGCTGCAGCCTATGTAGCCTATGCTTAAATACGGCCCTGTGAATTATTGAGCAGGAAAAAATAAATAAAAAATATACAAGAGTTTAATGACCTCTCCAAGTTCAACCTTCGATTTCATTTTCACACTCACTTTTACTTAAATACAGGGCCGGATTAAGCCTAACATTGCCCCTAGGCTTTTTTCTGTATGCACCCCCCCCCCTCTCTAATAAAATCATAGGAAATTTTTTTGGAAAAAAAACTATTTAATTTTGAAACGTAGGGTATTATGTTAAAAAAATAAATTTTCTCTTTTGGATAATGTAAGGAAAGTAAAAATTATGTTGTAAATAAACAAAAATTATTTTTAATGAAATAAAATCACAGCACAAAATAACAGGTACATTATCAACCAACACAAAAGTAAAACAGAAATTCTTAAAAAAATACAAAAAATATCGAATCAATAACATTAAATATGAACTAAGTCTAAAATGGTAAATCTGTATTAAAATGAATAATAATAATATTTTATTTTTTATGTATTATTGTATGTTATTTGAAGAAATTTACCGACCCATTTATAAAAAATTTCTTATAAAATATAATACTTATAGTAAAAATATTAAAAATTTGTGTTTCATTTAGTAATTGCATGCGTATATATCGAAGAGTATCTCAAAATTCTTTTGATATACCGGAAGATATTTTTGTCAGTTATAATTTATATATTTTTACCAATTATTTATTTAATATAAATCTAGACAAATGCAATTTTAAAATACAAATATATTATAAATGATAATATTATTTATATAAAAAATTTGTAACGTCAAATTTAAAACAGGTGCTGCCATCTATACACAAACTATAAAACTAAGTAAGAAGTTGTTTTATTTGGTTGTCAAAATAATGTGGATTTGACAGTTCACGAATTTAATTTTAAAAATTAATAAAATATGTCAATAGAAGAGAATATATTAGATCGTCCAACGACATGTGAAGAATATGACAAAAATATGAATAATCTGATTGTAAGTAGAAATAAGTACGTGTTTTATACGCCTACGCATACTTTAGTGTATTACCATATAAGGTTATGAATTGAACTAATTTCGATAAATTTCAGAATAAAGTAGAAAATTTATATAAATATTAAGAGATCATTATTTTGAAAATCATTCTATAGAAAATGCTATAAGTAAAAATAGTGATGTCCGGAAGGAATTAGACAAGACTTTACAAACTTTCGATGAATTAAAGTAAGTAAGCTACATTTTTACATAAAACTGTTCTTAATATTTAATTTTCGTAGGCTGTGCAAATCAAAATCGTGCCAAATTTTATTATTTAAAAGGTAGAGCATTGAACGTAAATCCAGAATATAGTAAAGAGGCCGAGGAGCTATTATCAAAAGCAATAAAATTAGATCCGAAATTAATAGACGCATGGAACGAATTAGGTGAATGCTATTGGAAAAATGATAACTTAATAGACGCGATAAACTGTTTTACTGGTACTTTAGCTCAGGTACTTCGATTCATTTACTAACCTCCAAACTTTTTTAATACTTTTAAATTTTGACTTACAGAAGAGAAATAAAATTTCTTTAAGAAATCTATCGATGTTAGCTAGACAAGAGACAGCGAGTAGTCAGGAGGAACGAATCAAAAACATCGAAAGAGGCGTAACACTTGCGAAAGAAGCGGTACAAATCGATCCACAAGACAGTCTCTCGTGGGCTGTGTTAGGCAATGCACATTTATCGTCATTTTTCGCCATATCGCAGAATCCGAAGACGCTGAAACAGTGCATATCAGCTTATTCGCAAGCTGTACGTAATTCTACATTATTCAGGGTGGCCAAAACCGGAAAAAGTCGGGGAATTTTATTGATGTTGGATGCACAATTATGTTAAAATTATAAATTTAGTGAAAAAAAAATTAACAGACTTACAAATAGTTACAGAGCTTATAGAACTTACATATTTTAATATAATTAACAAGCTAAGCGATTTTTCTCAATATTTTATAATTTTATTTAAATTTTGAAGATCAGATTAATATTACCAGGTATTATTATTATTATACTATTATTATTATTATTATACTATTATTATTCTTTACTTCACCTCTAGAGGTACACAACATTGTACAACGGCCTCCGTGGAGGCAAGTATGTACAACAGTGATATAATATAATAGTAATACAAAATTATAATTATATAAATATAATAAAGAAAATCACATTCAAATTTCCTTTTTTTTTCCCAACGTGTTATGTTAAATTATGCTACTCTTTATTTAACACTCTTCGGACTATTGCGCATGTACTCAAGATTACTGCTTTTTGTAGTTGCAAGTAGATGTATTTTTTCATTTGTAGCTTTGTTAATGTATCAGTATCATGCAATTTTTTTGGGATCTCGCCAGTTGCGCGCGCCTACCACTACAGGCAGAATTCTAACACATTTCTGATGCCACATTGCTTTTATTTCATCAGCCAGAGGTAGGTACAATAAATTATCATATTTTCGTATATTGAAATTTGTACTAGTACATATTTATTGACAAGATTTAACCTATTTTAAATTATATATTTTGGACTTTTTTTTGCTTAGAGGTAATTATTAGATTCTTACAAAATAAATTTATTTACAAATATTTTAAAAATAAATATACTTATATATTTACTATATATGTCATAAAACTTATTAAACATATAGTGTAAAATATCGATGTAATTTTATATTGATAATTTTAGTGATTGTAATTTTATAAATGATTAGTAAATTTACCAAAAAATTTTAAAATGGCAATTAAAAATATAGTAAAATTACTATCGGGTTTATTTTACAAAAAAAAAATATTAAAATAAACTACAGATTAGAACAAAAATTCTATGATATATTAAAATATTTATTATGTAATATAAGACAGTTATTATTGCAAAATTGTAGAATATTTATTTTAACATGTTGTTAGTTTTAATAGTAATGTTACAGAATAGGTCTGATTGATTGTCAGTGTAGATTTAAACTGATTGTTTTTACAGTGTATAGTTTAATCAAAATAATTGTTTATATATTTTTGCTTTTTATACAATCAAAAAAAAAAACTGTTAAATGTGGATGAAGCTACATTTGTTTGTCTGGACAGGAATGTTTGGAGAAAACTAATTTCGAGATAATGGAAAGAGTTTGTGCCACACCCTATTGGGTATATGTCCTGATCGTTTAAGTATGTAAGTATATATTAGATGTCAAAAATTTATAATATTAATAAAAAAATATTTAACTAATCAATTGAGTCTTAATATCCTTTATTCAAAATGAACTTATCTTCGACACTCGACAAAATTTAATGATCATTAAGCTACATTCACACTGCGATTTTAGCAATAGCAATAGCTATTATTGCACTGCACTTTGCTGCTACTATTAAAACCGCAGTTGAAATATAGCTTTATGGTCATTAAATTTTGTCATGTATCAAAGCTATAACAGATTTATAAGTAAATTTTATTATCTAACATTCAGAGTGTTATTTATAGAACTTCAACCTCTTGTATTTTGGTAACTAGAAGGAATTGAACCTATGTTCATATGACATTTTTGGCTCAAAATGACCTCAGGTATAAGTTGTTAAAGTTTGTTACACTAGTCCTGAATCACCCTGTATATATATATATATATATATATATATATATATATATATATATTATATATATATATATATATATAGGATGATTTATTTGTAATTGGAAATATTTTAACTGGAGTATCTTGGGCTCAGAATATGAAGATTTAACGCAAATTACTTAGATAAAATGTGGCTCCTTACTGAGCTACAGGGTGTTTTATTTAAAAATTTATAAACGATTTTTGCCCAGTACTTTACAACTATTTGACGTATCCTTATCATACTTGGCAGGAAGTGTAGGTACCGTACACCATACTAAATTATGTTAAATAAAAGTTTCTGGCTATTTCCAGTGGCGTACAACAGGGGCAAGTGGGAGGTTGATCCTTCCTAAATTCTACGCCACTGGCGGAATTGTTATTTTAGCACAATTTTTCGATTCTCCGGTACTTTCTGTGTAAAAAACATACTCTTCCTTCGTGACGATAAAGTCACTATTTTTTGAGATATTTAAAGTTAAACATAAGACGTACCCTTGAAATTTTTTAAAAATTTGCTCAAAAAAATCTGAAAAAATTCAGTAAAATAGAGAAAAAAATTAGCTACATAATAAATAAGTAACTTTTTTCTCTAACTCATTCTGGTTTGGCAGGAAAAATAATTGAAAATTAATATTTTTAACAAATTAAAATGCAAAAAATATGAATTTTCAATAATTTTTCCTGCCAACCCAGAATGAGTTAGAGAAAAAAGTTACTTAGTTATTATGTAGCATATTTTTTTCTCTATTTTACTGAATTTTGTCAGATTTTTTTGAGCAAATTATGAAAAAATCCTAAGGGTGGAGCTTAATGTTTAAATTTAAATATCTCGAAAAATAGTATCTTTATCGTTACAAAGGAAGAGTATGTTTTTCACACAGAAAGTATTGGAGAATCGAAAAATTGTGCTAAAATGACAATTCCACCAGTGGCGTAAAATTTAGGAAGGATCAACCTCTCACTTGCCCTGCTGTACGCCACTGGAAATAGCCAGAAACTTTTATTTAACATAATTTAGTATGGTGTACGGTACCTACACTTAGAAAATCTGTGAATAATCTGCTACAAAATTTTTCAAAAATAGTATATAAAATAGAAGTTAGGTTAGAATTGAAGACAGAGAATGTCAAAAAGGAGTCGTAAAAATCTACGGATAATATTCTTTAAAACATCTCTTAAAGAAATTCTTCTCAAAACACTTCTTGTTGCACTGAAACTGACAATACGTCTAGTAAATAATAGAAGTTAGGTTAGAATTGGAAGAAAGAGAGAGATAGAGAAAGAATATATCCGTACACTTCGCGTGCGAAACTATGTTTTGGGCTTTAGGTGCGGGTGTTGGCGGGGCGGAGAGGCGAAGGTTGTATTGGCTGGTGGCGCGGGCGTGGCGCGTACTTTTTCACGCGCGAAGATTCCTGCTCGTTTCGCATAGCCAACTGTTACCGTTCTTCTATACCGGTGTGTGTGTATACCAGTGGCGGAGAAGGTAGATTTGTGGTTTAGAGTCTAAAATGCTAGGTCAAAATAGTTGGTTTGTGTGTATATTGTTTTGTTATGAAATTATATAGATATTGATTATCAAATATATGTAATATTTCAATTTAATATTGTTAGTTTTATTTTTAAAATAATATACTATGTAAAAAGAAGCCATTATGTTAATAGTAGAATAATGACATTATTATAGAGCAGCTTGTTACACTGGTGACAGCATCAAACATATAACTACAACATTGTTTGCTTTAGATCAATTTTTAACAACAAATTTTGTATTAATTTAACAATTTTTCATTAACACACACGAAATTAACAAACAAATATATCAATTTTTACTGTATAATATTGCTAACATATCAGTGGTGCATCCTAGCTTAATGATTATTAAATTTTGTCGTGTGTCGAAAGTATTTTGATCCAATTATTATAAATGTTACACTGTGATATTTTTTTAATGTAATTTTACTATAAAAATGCCAAGTCATATTGTGTAATTTTACATGAAATATAATTTTACAAAAGTTTTAATATTATTAAATATTATCTGTAATATTACTTAAATTATTTTATAAAAATGCTATTATAACATAATTATAATTTTAGTGCTACATAAGTAAAAGTAAATTTACATAAACTTTCGTGAAAAAAATGTAAATCTACTATTTTATTTTATGTAATATTTTAATTCAATTTTTGAAATTCACAGAATAAATGTAGTAAATTTGCATTACGGAGAAAACTATATAAATTTTACTATGAAAATAATATGTAAATTCACAGACTTTTTTTACAGTGTAATTAATTAATTTGTATCGCTATACCGACAGAATAAACCAATTAAACTACACCACTGTATTTAGAAAACCACCTACAGTATATACAGTGCGATATTTCTATCTCTGAACATATGAACTGAATTACATATAAATTTCCTATGTTCAATTTAAAAAAAAACACATCAGACGCATGGTGACACATCCCTGATAGTTATGCAACCAATCTTACATAATGTGACAGTTATTTAAAAAAAATAAATTACTTTCAACAAAATATTTAGAAAGCATTAAACTATTCGCATTATTTCAAGAAATCTGTTTAAAAATGTACAGTATTATTTATTAATTATTATTTATAAATTTAAGTGTTCAGCAATTTACAATAAATGACCATATTCTGTTAAATATTTCATTTTTTATTCAAATAAACATCATATTACGTAAGATTGGTTGCATAACTGTCAGGGATGTCTCTATGCGTTTGACATGTTTTTTTTAAAATTGAACATAGGAAATTTGTATGTAGTTCAGTTCATATGTTCAGAGATAAAAATATCGCACTGTATACATATATACATATATACAAAAAACATTAGCTACAACTGTCAGAATTATGCAATTTATAAATTTTACAATAAAATAAGTGCTTTTTCCAAATTTAAAAAACTATTTTATTAATAAAAATTGTATAATTGATCGTAAAACAGAGAAAAAGCAAAATAATAACACTTATTTTATTTTGACATTTATAAATTGTATAATTCTGACAGTTGTAGCTAATGTTTTTAGTTTTATACACAAATAACTAGATTCATTTTGCCAATTTAATTAGTTTTTAATATTTAAACTTTAAGATTATTTTTCTAAATTTTTTTCAAATATAACATATTTAAAATTTTATATGGTTGGAAACGGAATAAAAAGTACTACCAAAATCAATAATAAAAAATATAGGTTTCCATTTAAAAAAAATATCGCTTACTTTATAACTCAAAAACAAAAGACAATTTTTAAGTGACGATTACAGTAAAATATATCTCATTTAAGATAAAAATTGACGTGTTCGAGGATTTTTTTCAGAAACGTTTAATAAAAGATTTATTGCGATAGTTCCAGATATTACACTCGCTCTGTGTATATATATATATATATATATATATATATATATATATATATATATGTATATATATATATATATATATATGTATATATATATATATATATATATATATATATAATATATATATATATATATATATATATATATATATATATATATAGACCATTTTGGCATTTCTCAGAAAGTTGGTAATACAATGTTTTTATTAAAATTATAATTTATGTGCGGGAAAATCGAATAAATAATGTAGCCACAATAAATTTTAAAAAAATAATTTTAAAATGACATAATTTATTTAGGCACTAGGAGAATCTTTTATAAAAATTTGATTAAAATCAGTTAAATAAAGTATTCATAATGAATTTTTTTAAAAAAATTTTTCTCCGAAAGTTGGCAACACTGTATTTTGTTAAAATTACATAAATTATATGAATACTAGGAAAATTACAAAATTTATGTGGGCACTAGGGAAATCTTTTTTGAAAATTTGATCAAAATCAATAAATTTTTAAAAACTTTAGTAATTTTTTTTGCTCGAAAAGTTGGCATCACTGGAAAAAAACAAAACCACATGACCCTATCTTGGGCACTAGATAAAATTATCCTGAAAATTTCATTAAAATCGGTTAAACCGTCTAGGAGGAGTTGCGGCCACAAAATTTTGACTTACGACCGAGCGAGCTAACGACGCACATGCCTACACCCACATAAACTAAGTTCAGATTCGTCATCTAGAAACTATATGAAAAATTTCTGTACAATTTTTTTTTTGCTAATGTTACAGACACCGTACCAAACGCTATACCACTTTTTCCTTGCAGTCAAACTGGTAATAATAATTCTTTCAAGGATTTCATTTTTTTATTTCTGTTATTTAATTTAAAAAAAATCAAATCGATTAAATATTAATATTAAGAATAATATCTTAATATTCCTAACTTATACTGTGTTCACACAGACATTGGATGCATACAAATAAATAAAATAATAATAATAATAAGAATAATAATAATAAAGGAATTCAAACTGATAAAACCATTGAGCACAATAGACCTGATATAATTTTGGTTGATAAAATGAAGCAAGAGACCTACATAATAGACATAGCTATACCACTACCTGCAAACACAGAAAAGAAATATACAGAGAAGATTAATAAATACATACCTATCATAGTTATTAAATAATTATAAAGTAATTTTAATAATTATATTGGCAGTCAATATTGCTACTGGGTAACTGGGTATATTTATAAATAACCTCTCATGTTCTAGATATTGATATTTAAAAATGATTTATTATCACTTCAGTATACCAGAGTTATGTTTATACAAAAATTAAGTTATTTTCAAATATTTTTCTCTTATCAAATTTGATACAGTTTCGGAAAATTGATTTCATAATAAAACAAGATTGAGTAAATTTTACTCTATTATTAATAATTTAATTTGCATATATTTATTAAATTGTAAATTATAATTGGTTTTATACATAACAATTTTTGGAACAACATACATTGGCTTAGACATAATTGAAATATTTTTATCTAAACAAAATTTTTATCGTTTTTAAAATTATTATTACGGGACTTTTTGGTGATAAATTTCAATATAATCTACTATGGTAAAAGCTTCAGCTTCTTTATATACGATATACGTAAAATATATCGAAACGTTGATATTTAATTAAAATATATACAGAACTTGATCCTAAATCTTTTTTAATTTAACATAATGAGTTCTGAAAGATTTTTTTACTATGTTAAAAAAAATAGATTGCTGATTTTCTAAAAAATTTACTTTGTGAAGATAAAGCCCCTTTTTCTGTGGCAGATCACGTATGCAAATTTGATGCCAATAGATCTATTTATATCATAAATCATGAAAAAGTTGTATTTACATTTGCATACAAAATTTAACTGCACATTCAAATAATTTTACGAAATTAATGTAATACATGAAAATAAAATAATCATTAAATATAAATCAAATTGTTAAAAACGTTGTTTTAGTAAATTTTTATATCATTTATTCTTACATAACAGCTGACAACATAATTACACATCGTCCAAGTTTTAATTTACTCTCAAAAGATAAATATAATACTAGAAAGTTAGTTTGGAAAAAATCAGTGCAGTAGCCAATTTTTGGCCAATTTAATTTAATTCGGGACATAACAATTTTATTTTTTGTAGCACCGTAATTTTCTTGATTCTTATTGACAAAATGATTAATAAATTATATTTGAAATTAGTTTATTAAAACTGACTTAATAACGATAACAACTTTGTTTTTTTTTTCTTTGCTGATTAGTGCAGTTATTTTAAAATTGTACCTTATATTTTTTTTTTAATATCTAATTATTTTTAATTATATTTAAAAAAATCTATTAAAATATGATTGTATTATTGTAATTTTTGTGAAATTGAATTAGTATTATTATATAATATTTAGGTCAAGTATTTTCAATTTTATTTTTATTTAAGATAAGTAATAAGTAAGTGATTGGCAAAAAATTTATACTCAAAATAAATGACAACATTTCGTTGGCTAATTTTAAAATTATCCTAAGGATAAATTTATTCAAACATTTGAAACTTTTGTGCATAGAATATCTCTTTATGACAATAATAAGAGAAAGTAAAAATCGTAAAAAAAGTGTC
Source organism: Clivina fossor (assembly GCA_963966155.1). NCBI lineage: Eukaryota > Metazoa > Arthropoda > Insecta > Coleoptera > Carabidae > Clivina > Clivina fossor. Next base: position 77,805 of record CAWYQG010000491.1, read on the forward strand.
ATAATGTATTATTATTTTACTCAGGCGTTATATAAATATATGCACCAAAAGAGTGCTTCAAAAAACAAGTGAAAAAGTCTCCAATCTTGGCTTAAAATTGTTAAATTTTATAGAAATAATTTTGTATGAAAATAATGCATAAAGTGTTTTTTTACACACATTAAATTTCTCATTTGTTAAATTTCTCATTAAAAAAAAAAAAACTTTATACACTATTGCATAACTTACTATTTATTTAAATATTTTACAAACAAATTTTAAAATACAATTTACGTATATCAAAATAATAAAAAAATATATCAACTATCATCAGTTATTTTGGTTAATCTCACACAATCTAGAAATCTAAAAATATACAACTTAATAGCCAATTAGTGAAAAAACTATATCTAATTAAAGACGAAAAAAACAAAAAAAAATACACATAAGGAAACTAATTTTTCCTAATCGAGAAGGTGTTCAATTTATATACAGCATGTTCCTAAACAGACGCAACGAACAGTCGTGATGAAATTTCTTGCCCAATCATCGTCCGAACTTATATACATTAATATAAAATTGTTTATATATAGGGTGACCTAGAAAACTTTCGATTTTTATCAGTCGCGCTTATCTAAATTAAGAGCTTGTTTCACGTACGTCTTTGCTTGGTTTTTTTATTATTTTTTACTTTTTATGAATGTATTCAGTTGCTTGTCAAAATTGCTAGCACGTTCAATGCTTTTTTGCTAAATTTGCCGGTGGCTTTATGTCGAGCAGAAATAATAAAATTAATTAAATGGATAGCAGATATTTTTTTTCGGTAGTAAATTACAAAAATTTATTGTTTTTAATTAGTTTAACAGCTAGTTTTGTTATGATATTTTCAAGTGACTTTATTTTATAAAATATAATAAAAGTGTTATTTTATTTTCAGCTTATAAAAATGCATGTCGATAATCATACTCATATTCCGGAATAATCATTTAAAAATGTTATTGTTATATTTTTATGTTCCTTTTTTTATAATAAATATTGTTTAAGAACACTTGATAATTATATATCAACCCTATACTTTGTACTTATCAACATTCAACTCTAATTCTAAATTTAAACCCTTATACAAACAAAATAATAACAACCAAGCTAGTTAGAAATAAAAATCTTTAGCTTAGCACGTTCCGCTATAGTCTTGCTTAGGTTAACGTTAGCAATAGCCTCTGCGTGTTATCAAAGCATCTCTCATTAACCAATTATCCTTCCTTCTACTTCTTGGTGCGACCGCGCAGCTGGCTGGAGCTGAGAGGACCGCAAGCGCGCAGAATGCCGAATGAAATATGCGCAACAATCGATTGCTATCGGAAATAATTAATCAGCGATAGATGAGCTATCGTATATCGATTTACTCCACAGCCGACTCGACTATGCTTACTTGGTTAGTTAGTTTTTTTTTTCTTAACTGCTTTCCAGATAATGCTAACAGCTAGGCTAGGCATTGCTTTAAAATTCGAAGAATTGGGCAAATAACTGGATTGTTTTGAAGATAATTCTGGTCAGTTTTAGCATTTTATTTACTTTTTAAGCGTGAGCGATTTATTTATCATAAAATAAAAAGTTGTTAAATCATTTTTTTTATTATTTTTAAATTTGAGAACTTTAGTGGAAAAGCGACAAATTAACTCATTATATTTTGAAATAATGCCGTTTAAAAATTAGAAATAACCAGTGAGAGAATAGGCGACAAGTATTTTAAAATTATAATATTTAATATAGTAAAACATCTTTCAGAACTCATTATATTGAAATGAAACAGCTTTAGATTATAGTTCTGTATTAATATTTATTAATAATCAACTTACTCAACGAACATCTTTATCACGAAAAACAATGCAAATGATATTTATAGTAAATACATAGAACAGAAAAACAAGTTACTAGGTAATAAAATAAGTACCTAAATCAAAAAGCACTGATTTAAATAAAATTTGACTTTTTTTAATTAAATATTTATAAATATTTTATAATCTAGTTACTTATTTTATTATGTCTAGTAAGTTGTTTCTATGTTTTGTTTTTTTACTGTAAATGTCATTTGCATCAGTTTTCCTGATGAAAGTGTATGTTGAGTCACATTGAGTACATCAATTTATTATTAATAAATATTAATACAGACCAACATAAAACCGTTTTATTTTAATGTAATATTTTTCCACTAAAGTTTTCATACGTATTTACAATTTTATAATCATTTTTATTTAATTTTTTATTATAATTGTTTTAGAAAAACTGATACAAATAACATTTACAGTAAATAATAAAACATAAAAGCAAGTAATTAGGTAACAAATAAATATTTATTTTTTATGGATACGTTCGATTCTGTGCCGATTTTTAAAATTAACATTTAAAAAATTTTAAAATTTAATTTTCTGCCGAATACGGTATCTTCCCAGCTTTTTGCGCAGTGTGGTGAACTTGAAGGATTTACTGCTATATTGTCATGTATATAAGACTGTTCGGCTGGTGTTTTTTGTTTGTTTTTATAGCGCGTAATGAATGTTGGATATGATTGGTTATGATTAGGATCGCGAATATGAATTTATATCAGTGTATAATTTACTGAATATACCCGCGGTAGATGATAGATACCTCCAGATGCGTCAAGCTTTACAATACGGAAGTTAGCGCAATCTTGAAAATCACCTCGCCGTTTTAACTAACCAAACAAAATATGTATGCGTATTTATAATTTCAAATGAATTAACGGAATATGTAATATGGAAATTATATTTTTTATTAGAAAAATATTGATATATGGGAAGTCAATAATTGAAGACTGATTAAAGGCTATAAGAAAACGTTACTATTGTTTATATATGACAATTTGTTAAATCGATATTCCATAAAACACTAAATTAAATGTGGATATTTAGTCTATGTATATAGGTCTGTAGAAGAAATTTATGAATTAACTTATTGTAAGTTATAAATCATATTTTGTACGCCTTCCGAATAAAACACAATACATAGGTATATTTTCATTATCAATAAAAAATATTACAATTAGTGGCGTATATAAAAATTCTCGCATCTCAGTTCTCCATGACATTTACAAATTTTTATTACAAATGCAGATTATTACCAAAATTAAATAGAAAAAAATTTTTCAATTATTTTTAGGCCTTTAATTAGCCTTTAATTATTGGCAAATAATTATTTTTCTAAATCAGGATTGTGTAACTACACGTAACGCCCCTTCGAAATTGAAGTTTCATATCAAAATGTAACAAAAGTGAATTTTTTACAACAATTCGTGGATCCTTTAATTAGCTGCGTTCTTCATCAATCTACGAGCCAAGTGAATCCACCGTTTAGAGTTGTATTATGTAATATTTAACAATTTTTATTTGTGTTACAAAATTCGACATAACAAAACCTTTTCCCCTACCACATCCCCATCGTACATAACACTAATATAAATATGTTTTGCCACAGAGTGTAGTTCAAACAATTTATATAAAATTTGCATATATGTATAAGAAAAAAATTCCACATTTGTATATTTTATTTATATGGAGATCCCTGTTCAAACTAAATTTTCAAAAACGTACAAAATGAAACAAATCTATTTCTGTGCGCGGTTTCCAGTATGTATATAATTAAATATACATACTGGAAACCGCGCAAAAGAAATAGATTTGTTTTATATATTAGCTTATTATGCACTGAGCAAAATGGATAGTTACCGTAACGCTATTTATATTTAAAAAGGTGACACAAACACAAGATATTAAAAATAACAAAGTAAGTATATTTAAAAATTAACTATAAATATAATAAAAACAAAAATTTAATACCATCAATTTGTATATAGTATATAGTACAGTCTTAATTCTTAATATAGTATTAAAATATATATGTGAGTAGATTTTAAAAATGTATAAATTTTTGAATACAGTAAACATACTAGTATATTTCAAATAAATATCTACTTATTGTTATCCAATTTGTTAAATATCTATTTTTCTCAGTGTGTATTAGCTTATTTATGTATTAGCTTTATATAAAACACAAAATATTTTATATTTATATAAAATAATAGAGAACAATAATTTGTTGTTTATTATAAAACTTTATGTATCCACTTATATATATACAGAGCGAGTGTAATATCTGGAACTATCGCAATAAATCTTTTATTAAACATTTTTGAAAAAAATCCTCGAACACGTCAATTTTTATCTTAAGTGAGACATATTTTACTGTAATCGTCACTTAAAGATTGTCTTTTGTTTTTGAGTTATGAAGTAAGCGATAATTTCTTTAAATAGAAATCTATATTTTTTATTATTGTTTTTGGTAGTACTTTTTTTTCCGTTTCCAACCATATAAAATTTTAAATATGTTACATTTGAAAAAAATTGAGAAAAATAATCTTAAAGTTTAAATATTAAAAACTAATTAAATTGGCAAAATGAATCTAGTTGTTAGTGTATAAAACAAAAAACATTAGCTACAACTGTCAGAATTATACAATATTATACAATATTGCTACTTTTCTATTGAAGGAAATGTTGGGTTAGTTTAGATAAAATTCAGTCTAAAAAAAACTAATTATATAATTTTACCTACAAACCATGAAACACTATGATGTCCCGTATTTCTAGGTATATAATTACTCAACTGCTGTTAATTTAATACATAATGATTTAAAAATACATATGATATCAGAACTATATTACCCATATTATGTAATATGATATATTATCAACGGAATGAAAAAATACATTTGCATATGTAATGTCACAATTTTTTTCTTTAGTGAAATCTTTTTTAGTAAATTTACAGAACTTGAATAAATTTGTTGTCAGAAATTTTCCATAAATAGGTAAAATTTGTTTGGTTTTGTTAATAATATTGTTGGTATAATTACATACATTTCTAAATTTACCAATAAAAAATGTATTTTTTGAAATGAATGAATTATTACACTTAAAATATTTTATTAATATTATTACACAAAATATGTATTAATGTATTAAGTTTCATTGTTTTTCATGAATTATTACAGATTTTAATATGCAATTTGTAATTTTTCAACTAAGCAATGTTACATATTTATTAGATCATTTTTACTTTATGTGATTATTAATGAATTATGTACAAAATTAGAAAATTTCGAGATAGAAATAGACAATGTTTATGGCAAAAAAATTACAGATTTTTTATAGTAAAATTTTATCATCATTTTTCTGTAAATTTTGTTATATATTTTTTTACAGTGTACAGTGTAATTTAATGTAAATATTTACAGTAATTATATACAGAGTGTTTAATATAAACTTTTCTATTGGAGGAAATGAAATGTTGGTTAGTTTAGATAAAATTCTCTAAATTATTATAATATAAAATCTTTCAGTTCTGTATTAATATTTACTAATAATCTATACGTACTCAACGTACATCTTCATCAGAAACAAACAGATACAAATGACATTTACAGTAAATACAACAGAAACATAGAAACAAGTTACTAGGTAACAAGGTACAAGTAACTAAATTATAAAATTTATAAATTTTCAATTAAACAAAGCCAAATTTCTTTATATGCAGTGCCCCTTCACACTAACTTATGTTATTTTTATAAATTTCTATCACTTCTCATACATTGTACAAAAATATATCTTAAATTTATGTAATTTTACATAAATTTTAACAATATTTCGTAATTTCACTGTAATAATTTACGTAATATTACATTTTCTATGAAAAATTACATTCACAAAACATATAAAAAACATTACATAATTTTTTACAGTGTATCAATCTAATATTGATTGGGTTCAGTGGCGGATATAGACTTTATTTTGGGGGGGAGGGGGGTCAAAGAGTTATATTTGTAAAAGTGGAGAGGGTGCATAAATGAACATTAAAATTATTTGTCTTTGTTGGTTTCTAATGTCGTATCTAATTTTATATTATACCATCGGCAAGAAAAAAAACACGCCATTTGAAAAATCTGAAAAATTACCGATTTTCAAATAAGTATAACTCGGCCAATTTTGAACCAAATTGAATGAAATTTTTTTGTACGAAAAGGTATGAGGTCTCGTCTTTAAGGTCATGTAAGATATATCCCATTTGAATCATTCCACCACAGCCCGCAAAAGAAAACATGTTTTGACTTTAAAAATTGTCAAACTTTGACAACATGTATAGTATACAAAATTTTTTTTTGACTCGAATACCAAGCGGGCGTAAAAATTCAAACATTCCTACGTAAATTTCGCTTAATTTAAATTTTTTTTTGTATAATATACATGTTGTCAAAGTTCGACAATTTTTAAAGTTAAAATATGTTTTCTCGGCGGGGTGTGGTGAGAAGCGGAATGACTCAAATGGTTCATCATTTTACATTACCTTAAAGACGAGACTTCAAATATTTTCGTATAAAAGATTTCGTTAAATTTCGTTCAAAATTGGCCGAGTTATACCTATTTAGAAATCAGTAATTTTTCTGATTTTTCAAGTGGCACGTTTTTTTGCCGAGTGTATATGTATATATTATATATTTGTTTTTATATATTTAGACTTTACATATTTACCTTAACTATTAAAGCCGTAATAAAAAAAAGTGATTGCTTTGGAGTGACGCGCCTGATTGGGTCTTGCAATTATTATAGTACCTTCGAATTTTACATTGTAAAGATATTCTATAGATTTATCTGGATAGTCTAGACGTATTGACAAACGAAAAGTCGATTATTAATAAATATTAATACAGAACTACCACTTAAAGTCTTCAAAACAATATTTTTAGAAAAACAATTAAATTGGAGCAAATTTTGTCCTTGAAAAATAATTTACATATATGATTATAATATGGTTAGTCTTGCAAGATATATTATATGCATATTATAATAAAAAAGGCATTAATTTTTCTGGTATCCAGATGTGTTAAAAAGTACATTAATTTGACTGACTTCATTTTAAATTGAAATTTAACTATTTCGAATCAACGTGTTGCTATTTTTAAGATTATTTCGAAAAATGACGCCATTCAACCTTAACTTACGCATATTTTATAAATATTTTCACGCAAACTGAAAACAAATTGCCATTTTTTTTTTGCGATAAATTTGTTTTGACAAGGAAGTACAAATTTGTTTATTGTTGTTTGAATAAAAATTGATTTTCAAAAAATCTTATATACAATGTGTTTTTTTTTTCAATATTATTTATTAGAAATAAATGAAAATGTTTTTAATAAATTTGTTATCACCTAAATTAATTTCTTATACTTTTTTTTGTTTCATTGCAGGAATTTGTCTTCAAATATTTATAGAAACTTTTTATTCGCCGAGTAAAAAATGTACACAATTCGTTCTTCAAACGTTTCAATATAAATGCATTAATTAATAAATTATTATTTTAAAACTTTTTAAAAATATTTATCAATTTATTTCTGTGGCCACCACAGAACCGACCCGTCATTATATTAAATAAATTTATAGAATAGAAAAACTACTGTAGTCATAACATGTCCCCATCTATTTAGAGAATTACGTACATTCTAAAAAAATTGTGTAATTTTACCTACAAACCATCAGACACTATGATGCCCAGTATTTTTAGGTTATAATAAATTTTACTCAACTGCTGTTAATTTTAAGGCCATTTCAAAGTAAACAAAAGGCTATATTCAGGCAAGTGGTGGGAATACAAAAAAGAATAATTTTACATTCGATTTATTCGTTTAATAGTATATATTTATGGTAACTAATTATTAGAAAAATTAGCTGATTTATGTACAATTAATAATTTAATAACAATTTTTTTATATTTACAGAAGTAGCATATAAAAAAATTAATCAAATATTTAATTGCCAATATTTTCTTTGTTTATTATTATTTTGATTTCAAAAAATTATATATGTTGTTATTAACTAGTCGAAAAAACTAGCTAATAAAATCGTCAGTACGGCTGGCTGGCTGGCTGGCTGGCCGGCCGTGTACAAAAATACGATAAATACGAGCATATACGAATATATACGAGTATATACGATCGTCAATACGGCTGCGTATGGAAATACAATACGGCCGGCTGTGTACAGAAAATACGATAAATAAAGGTATATACGAGTATATACAGGTATATACGAGTATATACGATATATATTATATTTTAGCTAGCCGAAAAACTAGCTAATAAAATCAAACCACATTCGACTAGCTCCATCTCGCTTTGCGAGAATATTATTTGTTATTGTAGTACTTATGTATTAATTTAAGAATTTTTGTATGTGGGTTTATTAGTAAAAAATAATTTTTATCATTTTTCTTGAAAAATGCGATTTCCTCTTATTTCACACATACATTTTATTTGAAAAAAAAAATGTGATTCATCTTTATTACAATTAAGAACATATATATGTTTTTCAAAATCAAAATAATAATAAACAATGAAAATATTGACAATTAAATATTTGATTAATTTTTTTTATATGCTACTTCTGCAAATATATAAAAATTGTTATTAAATTATTAATTGTACATAAATTTGCTAATTTTTCCAATAATTAGTTACCATTAATATGTAGTATTAAATGAATAAACCGAATGTAAAATTATTCTTTTTTGTATTCCCATCACCTGTCTGAATATAGCCATTTGTTTGCCTTGAAATGGCCTTAAACATAATTCGTTAAACAGATACCTAATATCAGAACTTTATTACAAACGTTATTATGTAATATGATATATTATAATAAACGGAATGGAAATGTACATATGTATGTGATGTAATATTGTAGTTTTTTTTTTTTAGTAAGGTCTCTTTTAGTAAATATACAGAATTTCAGTAAATTTGCTGTTATGTATATTTCATAAATGGGAAAAATTTGTTTAGTTCTGTAATATTATTGTTGATAAAATTACATACATTTCTAAATTTACCTATAAAAGATGTATTTTGAAATGAATATATAAATTATTAGTATTATTACACGAAATATGTACTACTCATTATTTTCTTGAATTATTATTAGAAATATTAATATGCACGTTGTAATTTTACATAATTTAATAAGTTATACCGACAATATATAATTTTACATTAAGTATATGTGATGCAATTTGCAAGAAAGTAAGCAATTTTACATACTTATTAAGTCATTTTTACTTAGTTTATATGATTATTATGAATTATGTAAAAATTACAGAATTTTTGAAATAGAAATACGGAATATTTATGGTAAATTAAAATTACAGATTTTTTATACTAAAATTTTACTACTATTTTTCTGTAATTTCGCTATTATTTTTTTACAGTGTATATACACTGAGAAAGATATGAAAAATTATTTAGCCGTATTGAAAAATGTTCCAAATAAAAGTTGTTAGCTATAATTTGTTTAGCAACTTTTGTTAAACATATATTTTTTTTCAAAATATGCTTCGGCTGTTTGCGAAATATTCGTAAAAGTGACAAAAAAACTCATATCAGTTAATTACCATTTCCGGTTGGGCGGCTCATTACCAGGAGTTGATCAAATTGAGATATTTGCTCGTCATATATCCTCAGACCGACAGACAGACAGACAGACAAACAGACAGACAAACCGACAGACAAACAGACAGACAAACAGACAGACAAACAGACAGACAAACAGACAGACAAACAGACAGACAAACAGACAGACAAACAGACAGACAAACAGACAGACAAACAGACAGACAAACAGACAGACAAACAGACAGACAAACAGACAGACAAACAGACAGACGCACATCAAGCTAAAAACAATTGATTCGTGTTATTATAAGCCTGTAAAATCTCAATATGTCAAATTTGGTATGATTACATTACTTTCCTTATCATATGTGATATGATTATCGGTAGAAACAAAAGATTACAAGAAATGTACAAAAATACAATTAGAAGTATATAAAGACATAAATAGGAATAAAAAATTTACATTTTGTTAAGCAAAAGTTCGGGAAGCATTGTTCAAAAATTAAATTTTTAAATTATTGCAATAAAAAAGGATCTATTCTGAAAATTTATTTTAAAACGTAAAAAACTGAATATGCTTAAAATATATTTTGAATAATTTTTCCGGCAAATTGGCATCATTGTACTAATAATTAAATTGTTTAATTCTTTTAAGCATTTATATTTATTTAAAACTGGATAAATAGTAAAACTAAATTTAAATTTTAAAACAGTAAAAATCTTTCAGAACTCATTATATTTAAAATAACGAACTCAACGTCTAACTACATCAGGAAAAATGATATGTACAGAAGGACGTTGAGTTGTTCGCAACGTTGATTATTCATCAATATTAATACAGAACTATAATCTAAAACCGTTTTATTTTAAATTTTAAAAATTTAGTAATTATTTTTTCTCGGAAAGTTGATATTCCTGTACGGAAGCAATATACGGATAAATAATATAGCCATAATAAGTTTCCATAAATTTTATATTTTTTTTTCTCGGAAAGTTGACAACACTGTATTTTATTAAAATTATATAATTTATGAGGGCACTAGAAGTATTTTTTGTAAAAATTTGGTTAAAATAGGTTAAATAACGTGGCCATAATGACATGGTAAAAAATCGTTCAGAACTCATTATATTAAAATAAAACTGTTTTAGGTTCAAGTTCTGTATTAAAAATTAATTTATAATTATGAAAACTGATACAACTGACATTTGTATCAGTTTATTTTGATGACGAGATGATGTTGAGTTTCGTCGAAACACATCGATTATAAATTAATTTTAATACAGTACTTGGACCTAAAGCTCAGTTTTATTTTAAACTTTGTAAATTTCCAGTTGTACACGTATTGGGAAATCCAACCCAGTCGTGTTACAGGGTTGGACTGGCCCATTGAGGCACCAGGCTTTTCCCGGTGGGTCGTCATCATTATGGGCCGTAATCAGCAATTGTCAAAAAAATAAAATCAATTTCTGAGTTTTACACAAATTTTAGAACAGATTATCCCCAAAACATCTGTAAAAATAAATAAATAACAATATTACAGAAAAATAGTAATAAAATTATACTATAAAAAAATGTGTAACTTTATTTTACCATAAATATTCATTTTTTGAACATAATTTATAATAATCGCATAAAGTAAGTAACAAGCATGTAAAATTGCTTACTTTCTACAAAATTGCATCACAAAATAATATTGGCATATTAATATCTGTAATAATTCATTAAAATAAAGAGACTTGGTACATATTTTATGTAAAAATACTAATAAAATATTTTAAGTTTAATATTCATTCATTTCAAAATACATGCTTTATAATGTATATAATTATATCAACAATAATATTACAGAACTAAACTATTTTTACCTATTAAACAAATTTACTGATACATACATACATACATACATACATACATACATACATACATACATACATACATACATACATACATACATACATACATACATACATACATACATACATACATACACAATCATGCCATGTACCCAAAAGGGTGTGGCACAAATTCTTTTCATCATCCCGAAATCAGTCACCTCCAAACATTCCTATCCAAACAAGCAACTTTCGCTTTATCCACATTTATAATTCCTCTCATACATGCTCTTTTATTCCAACTACTTGGAAACTACCGCTCAAGCAAAACACTCTCAATCATACCACACTAACTATACGTTTGCGTGGACGTCCGATGAGTAGTTGGAGTGGTATGATTGAGAGTGTTTTGCATGTGCGAAAGTTTCCAAGTAGTATGAATAAAATATCATGTATGAGAGGAATTATGAATGTGGATGAAGCGAAAGTTGTTTGTTTGGATAGGAATGTTTGGAGGCGACTGATTTCGGGATGATGAAAAGAGTTTGTGTCACACTCTTTTGGGTACATGGCGTGATTGTGTATGTATGTATGTATGTATGTATGTAAATACTGGAAATTATAGTGTTCTATAGTTTGTAGGTAAAATTATTATTTTAGAGTGTAGATTTAAATAAGGAATTACATATATTTAATTTTATATATGTAATTTTTTTATAATTTTTCTCTAATGTCATTTTCATGTTTATTAGAATAAAAAATTAAAACATAATATATTTGAATAATTTTGGGATGTCCTGCAACTTTTCCCGGGTCTAATTATTTATTCAATCCAATTCTGTTTTGTGCATAATGTCATAGTTATTAAGGAAATGTGGGGCAAATATTAAATCATCGCTTCGAAAAATAGATGGCGCACGAGTTAGTACGATTTTGAGAATAATTATATTCTCTGGTACGTAATTGTAAAATTGAAATAATTTATTTTTATGACCGCGCACTCTCATAAAACCAGCAGCTGTTGAATATTAATCAAAATGTCGAATACCTAATTAATAATTTTCATTTCAAATATTTCTATTTACTTTTAAACCATTATTATATTACATAAAATAATAAAACGGCTTTAGGTTAGTACTTTTGTATTAATATTTATAAATAATTCAAATAATCCAAAAAAAATAAATAAAAAGGCGACTAGTAGTGACGGTTGTAGTGTGAGCTCTCGGACATGAAACTGATGATAATTCAAAAATTATCAAGTGTAAGGATGTTGTAATTTCATTCACCAAGTGTGCTCTCCATGGAAACTGGCGGAAATCAAGTTTATAGAAAAGAATGCAAGCATTTTCTGGACATGTAATACCTGCACGATAATGTACAGCAAATTTAATACTTCTGCATTTCAAGTAAATAGTAAATTTGATCAAGTATTCATTATGTTGACGCAATGCATGAATATGATTACTAAACAACAAGATGAAATTAATAATCAAAAAGTTCTAATTGAAAAGTTTATGACAGCTGATAAAGTTTATTCAGTGTCAGCTAATATAGATAAATTAAAACAAAAATCGATACAAGCAACAACATCTAATATCGTTAGTGATCAGGTTAATGTTAGCAAGAATTCAAACACGGAGAATGACAATGACACGCTACAAAAATTAGTAGCTGCTGAAAAAACCAAACAGAGATACGTCATCAAAGACGCTCCCAAACTAAGTCAGTTGACTAAATTAGCACTTCAATGGGGAAGTTTAGCGTGATAGAAGTTGCGTGTAAAATTATTTTTTCTCAAATATATATGTAAAATAATAACAGAAACTGTCATTCAAATTTTTGAAAATTGTTTCATTTATTTGTTATTAACAATTTTTGTAAGGACATTACTGACGTCACAAGCCTATTGTGCGCAAGCGCAGAAAAGTTGGTGAGGCATAATTTTGAAAACGTATGGCGTAGTAAATGTTGATTTTTGTTGATTCGGTTCCGCCCAGCCAATAGCTTGTATCGGTAACCATGGCAATACATGTGCGTCTAATTCAGATGTCGACATAAGTTTTGCGATGACATTACTGACGTCATCACGACATGTTTTTGCATTTTTTTAGAAAATCTGAGCATCTTCGAGAAAAATGATAAATTAAACATCACTTTTTAAGCCAGGTCCAACCAAATAAAGAAATAAAAAAAAAATACGCTAAACTTCTCCATTCCTGTTTCAACAACTACAATAAGTTACGCTGAAACATTGGCTAAAAATCTTGATAGCGGCAACATTAACGAAAATTCAAATGCAGATTTCAAAACAGTCACTTATAAAAAATTTAGAAATAAAAGTAAATACATTATTGGTACGAAATTATCGACAAGCAATTGTAATTTAAAAGTTGCCCCAAAAATTCAGCACTGATATTGAAAATTACTTGCAACAATTGAACATAACACAATATGAATGCGAACAGCTGTCTGTAAAATTTGATACATACGTATACATCATTCAAAATATCTGTTCCATCTAATTTCTACAATATAGTAGCAGATTCTAAAAATTGGCCTTCCGGAGTTTTCTTGAATAGAATTTTTACGAAAAAGTGAAAAGCAAACACAAAAACAAATTTTTTTTAGTCCCTTCACGTCCGTCGACAGCGAAGAAGTAGGTTTCAGTAGTATTGAGCGGCATTATTCCAGACTGATTAAGTTAACAAGGTCAATCCGCTAATTAGTTTTTGGCGCCGTTAATGATGTTTTCTCCTTAGGAATTTATGAAATTTTGAATATTTGTTATTTCTAACTATGGAACTGATAAATTTTAGAAAGTTTGTTATGTTTTATTGAATTTTAGAATATTTGTCATTGTTATTCTTAAATATTTCTATTTAATTACATGTTATGGAATAAAATTTCTCTTTTTTGCAGAGAAATATTTTTAACTAATACATTTTTAATTATGTTGGAATATTTGTGTTATTAAATTTTTGTTATTTGTCATTGCTATTTTTAAATATTGTTAAGTTTTTCTTTTTGCAGAGAAAATATTTTTAACTAATACATTTTTAATTATGTTGGAATATTTTAAGAATATTGTAAGAATATTAAGGGAAATTTTTTTTCTAAGATATATATATCAAATAACCTTGTAATTTATTTCAATTTTAGTACTTTCTTATTTTAAAAATAACAAATTGTAAAAATACATTATTTACTTAATAGAATATTAATGAATACAAGTACTTTTCTTAAAAATTTACAAAATTTTGAATATTTGTCATTTCTAATTATAAAACTGATAAATTTTAGAAAGTTTCTCATGTGTTATTAAATTTTTGAATATTCGTCAATGTTATTCTTAAATATTTCTAAAATTTTATAACTTTCTTATTCTATAATTAGATTCAAAATTGGTATATATAAAACAAGATATTTTCGTTATATCATATCACTTTTGAAAACAAAGTTATTGTAAGAACTTCAAATATATTCAGTGAGTATATTATTATTATTATTATTATTATTATTATTATTTATTGTTATTATCATTATTATAGAATAATACAGTTTTTAAATATGTGTATATTTTCTTTTTATATAGAAACATGGATTTAGAAAAATTGAACGAACTTGGCCAGTTGAAGAAACCCCTAAGAAAATTATCAACATTGCCATTTAATGAAAATTTTTTAATTAAATCTATCAGACCAGTTAAAACAACTTTTGGCCGAAAAATAATAGCTGAATTCCAAGATTTTAAATCCTATCTACCAGCTCGTTTCGATGAATTAACAAACGATGAGATATCTACATACTCAAAATACTTGGGCAAATTAGCCCTTAGGTATACAGGAACGGAAATTCAAAGGGGCAAGGAAGTCACATTAATTGAATTTGTTTTGATATAATTTTTATTTTATTAACAATATGTATATAATAATATATGAATAAAAACAATATATATATTTAAATTATGAGTTTTATTTTTATTAAATTCGTATATACAATAACAAAATTAAAAATATATTTGAAACATTTGTGTTATAAGAAAATCATTTTGTATTACATTATTATTAAAAACTGATAAAAAGTCATTCAATGAACATCCATTAATTCTATATAATAAATACAATAAAGAGTAATGTCCACAGACTGAAGACAAATCATTTTGTAAAGTTTTTATATTGTATGTCCAAATTCGTGTATTTCTTCTTAAAAAAGTTGCATGTTGTAAAACCGTCGGTGGAAATCCATAACTATCAAAAAATTCACCGCATCCATTACGATCAATAAATATAGCAACCCAATGTTGTCCTATTCTGAAATCTGGGTCAGTGTTTACAATTAGAGCACATGGATAGTTCACGTGAAGAGGAAGTCTATTTGCAGCATAGACGCCATATTGACACACGTTCCGAAACCGTCTCTGCATTATTGTCTTTATGAATTCGGCGTCCATTTTTCACGTTATCAATATACCAATTTCTTATATTTAAAACGTTTTCAGTAGCGCACATCATACCAATATGTGAATAAGGAATACAACATATTGTTTTACTATCATAAATCTTACGTAATGTTTTTAAATTCGGACACAGTAAATCTGTAATATCACTGATTTTTTTATCATTCAAAATTTGTTTGAGAATTTTTTCTTTTTCTTTTCCTTTAACTAAAATGTTTTTTATTTTTGATGATGTAATTCTAGTCAAAATCGGCACTAAACATTTGTAATCCACAAATCCGTGGTTCCAATCGAAGCCATGATGATTTTGTTTTAACCAATCACACTGTGAGATATATTTATCTGAAAGGCACGACTTATCATATGGCGGTTTAAAAAGAAACTGATGAAAAATTTCATTATCAAGCGAAAGTACAGCAAGTTCTTTTATTATAAACATATGACTGTTATCATAAAAACCTTGAAAATCGACAATGAGATCCATTCTGTTTACGTGTTTTAATAAAACTAAATATATTTTTAAAATAATCTTTATTTATTATAAAAAAACAACAACATATACAATTAGCCGCTATAATCGGCAATTACATTTCTATTTTTATCTATTTCTATAATATTGTCAAATTCAGCATAAATTAAACAATTTAATGTTTCTGTAAGTGCACTTGCAAAACCAATTTCTACACGTAAAGAACCGTGTTGAATAAGATTCCAGTGGTTCATCGAATTCGCAGAAAGATCCGGTGTTAAGTCAAATGCGCACAAGCAAAATCCATCCGGATAATCGATACGATCAATCTGGTTACCATCATTTGAGAAACTGATGCCTGTTCCCGAAAATAAAGTTGAAAACATTTCAATATAATTTATTTTGCCAGTAAATTGCGGTTGTAATGCCTTGGAAGGCATCTGACGTCCGTTCACGTATAGTGATAAATAATTGATATTATTATGTGCAAAATTAAAAGGATTTTTTTTAAAATCGCCATTAAATGTTTTATTTGATACGAAACCAATTATGCAACGTTTTGGTAATTGACCAAGAAAGATATTATTTAAAGATTTTCCCTGAACCCCTGAGGGTATGGTAATCACTTTGCATTCAGCCCTGGTAATAGGATACTTAGCAGGTGTTAATTCTAACGCTTTACTGTGTGCTAACAATATACTTGGATTTAATTTTACTCGTCGTATTAAAAGAGTTGCTTCTGTAATCTGTACTTTTAAATCAGTAGCAGATGTCATAATATTAAAACTATCTTTTGACCGCACAAGACGAATTTTCATTTCCACTCCGTTAATTAAAAATTTTTCTTGATTGAATAAATCTACATGCAAATGTCCAATCATATCAATATTTTTACTAGCGGCAGCAAATTTTTTACGAATAGCATAACCACTATTATCAGTTTCTTGTGCACTATCCATTTTGCCCGCGCTATCTGAATACCATAACGATCCAGTAAGATGACTATCTTTAGCATCGGTTCCATAATTCAATAATGTTTCTATATATGCACGATATGCGTAAGTATTGTTCGGAGGAGAGACAAGTTTTTGATTTAAATAAACATCAACTTGACTAAAAAGAGAATGTAACCAATTATTGACGGGTGCTGCATCACTATCTGCTCCAAGAACCGTGTTATCATTTTTCACAATTTTTGCATTTAAATATAACATTGTTTGAGATAAATCTATGTATTCATCACCGTGACCTGGTATACAAAATTCTAGCGGACTATCTTCAGTTATTGACGCTAAAGGTTTATAATGAATCCATTGCCCGTGTTCAATACTTGTTTGTGTTGGTGGAATTGTAAATAAATCTAGCTCAGTTTTAACACATTCACACGATTGCGCATGTAAAAACGCCATATTTAATTAAATATATCTTTTTTATTAATTTTTCTTTTACGAGAGTTCTGCTTACTAGCGGTACTTGTACGTGAATGAGTTTTAATTATTTTACGCTTCTTTTTATAACCGCCACCAGCCATTACTTTATCAATTTTTTCTTCAGCTTTTCGTTTTAAATTTAAACCTGCTTCAGATAGACGTTGTTTAATTGACTCTTTTGCTGATTTATTTTCATTAAGATCTCCTAAAAAGTTTATTCCTGTTCTAATAGCTTCTTTTCCTACAGCGCCGACACCTTTTTTTATTAATGGCATAATGGTTCTAAATAACCCGCTAAAAAAACTACCTATACCGTGACCCCTCTGAAATGGTGACCCCTTATAAATTTGCCCACCAATTCCACTACCAGCTTGTACAGTATAATAATGTACATAAGGGCAAGATTTCATTTTTGACGCTCTCTGAAATGTAGTTTAACACACAAAGTTCCAAACATAAATGGTATATAAGAACCCGATGTACTCCTTAAATCAATTTCTATATTGTCAAATTCTCGGCGAAGAATCGGAACATAGTGTATTTTTGAAAACGTTAACATTTTCTGTGAACCATATGTATAAGTACTATTATCAATATTTATTATTCTTAACAATTGTGCAACAATATCACCAACGAACTGCGGCTCGATTAAATCACAATAAACATATATTTCCGACGGTAAACCCAGATAAACATTAGGGGGCCTAACAGATTCAGATTTTGTAATTATATTAATATCTGGTTCATAACCTAATTGAAGAGCTAATTTTGTAGATAATGTTATTGAGATAATTGTTGCACTTATAGCATTACACTTAATCATTTTTCTTTCTCTTACATACTCTAGGCTAGCGTGCTGTTTCATAATTTCACCATCATTTATTACTTTTATTAACTCGTGTATATTATCATAATTTCCAGGCATTAATTGTTCTTTACTGACAATAAAGTTTGTATCATCTTTAACATCAGTAAACTCATTTTCTAATATTTTTTCAAATTGCTTATTTTTCTTATTGTTAGCTGATTTATTTACAGTAAATTGTAAAAAACATTCTCCAGTGCTAACAGTTAGCATAGAACATGGGAATTGTATTTCAGAAATTCCGACCTCCCAAAATCCGGACAGATTAACAGTTCGTGGAAGTTGTGTCGTAAAATGTGTTGTTTTGTTATCAGGAAAATAATTCATTGAGCTATTGCTCAATAATGTAATATAAAACGATTCACTATTATTCATTATGTTTTAAATATCTCACTTCACTTTCACGTACCCACGAATTAAATTTATCAGAATAACCTTTCCATTTCACTAACAATTCTTTTCTGTTACGTTTACCGCGAGAGTCGATTATTTTATCTATTTTATATGTAGATTCCGGAGTTATTGTTACATATTGTAATTCATGCGTATAAAATGTTCCTTCTATATCTTCACCGTTTAAATCTTGTAATTTATATACCATCGGATTTCTTTTAATTACTTTAGAAATTTTGAATATTTCTTCAGTCCAATTAGATTCGTACCCTTTTTCAAAAAATTGTTTAGTTTTAGAAATACGTACTAAATCACCTATATTAAATTTTTTATTGATACTTGAAATTTGTTTTTTCTTCTGATTTCTCCAAACTTGTAATATATTTTTTTCATTTACATTTGCTGGCGCTATTTTTATAGATCTATGAATAGTATTATTATACGCGTTAACGAGTTTTGGTAATACGTCAATATAACGGTTTGTATTATTGTAAGTAAAATACCTATACATTCTAGCTTTTAATGTTCTATTTAAACGTTCAGCAAAGCATGCTTTAACATCGGGATTGTTAGTAACATAATATTTAACATCGTTTTTTGTTAAAAATTCTCTTACTGTTTTAGCAATAAACTCGCTTCCTTTATCAGTACAGAGATAAATAGGTTTTCTCTCTGTAAATATAATACGAAATGCTTCAATGATAGTTGTCGGTTTTTTATCTAATAACGCAATCGCCCATGCATATCTACTAAAGCAATCAATGACAACTAATATGTATTTATAATTATCATTATATTTACTTAAACTTCGCATGTCATTTAAGTCGGCTTGAAATAAATCATTAATATTATTTATATTATATGAATTTCTTGGAAATCGTTTTTGAATAGATTTATGTAAAGTATACGCATTTTGCGCGCTTAACCATTTACGAACATTTTTTGATCTATATTTGTTTTTTACAGCTTTAATTAAATTATTAGCTCCAGAAAAACTTGCGCTATTAGAAGGATCAAAATAAATATTTGATAATGTTTTATTCATTTTTCAAAGTTTAAAATCTTCCCAATCAATATTAGCTTTCTTAATTAATGATTTCTTTTCAGTGTCAGCCTCGTATGAGTCTGAATCAGAAAATTTTAATTTTTTACGTGTTTTTTTAATTTCTATAATATGTTTATTATCAACCGATTTTATAAATTCTTGTCTGATAGGATTACCAATAAATTCTATAGGAATATTAATTTCTTTTAATGCTAGTGCAAATTCCCGCCACCCTTTTGGACTTGAATGTTTTCTCGGTCTTATTATATCGCTTATCAGATCTGTTATATTTGAATTTGCAATTTCTTTACTATATATGCTAACTATACCTTTATTATTCCAAGTAATTATTTTATCTGTTTTTAATTTTAATAATAATAATTTAGCTTTCTCACGAAATGTTTTTGGCAAAGGTTGTATAATATTTTCAATTTCATTAATATTTATGAGATTATTACTATCTGATGTGTCATTACTGTCTGAGTTAGAAAGTTCGGCTATAGGTATTTTAACAGGTTCTCGTAATTGATTTTGAAAATGTAAATATCTGTGTAATGTATTTTGGTATAATGCCCATTTTTCGGAATCAGGCAAATCACTTTCTAAAACGTTTCTCATATCGTTATCTAATTGTGATATTGTATTATTATTATTATTATTATTTTTCTCTAAATTTAAATGAAGTCGTTGCAATGATTCAGGTGAAATTAACACCATTTTACGGGCATGTTCCATTTTCTATTTTAATTTTTAAACAAACTACTAAAAACTCCAGAAATTAAGGGAGCCAATAGTAACGGAAGAAAAGCGCCACCTGTTTGAACTAAAACTTTTTTCTTTTGTTTCCAATTTTCACCTTTTTTAACAAGTTTTCGTAATACTTTCTTATAACGTACAAGTCGAACGTGTTGATTTTTATTTAAATTAATTTTACCATTCAATATATTATAAACACATTCACAAATACAATTTACAATAGTACAATCTGCTGATTTTAATATGGCTTTGCGCTGAGCAGGTTTTAATTTTTGTAAAGCTCTTAATAATTCGGCGTTATTGATTACAGTTTTAGACATGATTATAGAATGACTTCAGGCAATTTTTTGTCACCATATTTATAAGAATTTTTTGGAATATATATATATGTTTGATTATCACGTGACGTTCTAAATCGCATCCATTCAGGAGTTGTCTGTTTTAAATCAAAAATTAAATAACCGTGCGGTTCCATAGTTGCATCTTTATAAGCTTCCAATATAAATTTAATATTTTCAGGAAAAACTTGTCGTGCTAAATGTAATATTTGTGCTTTATCGCGAGGATTTTTAAAATAAATAATATAACTTGCATTTAATGATATATCTCTCATTCCGCGACCTTGGTGAAATAAATTTTGTGTTAAAAAAAAAAACAGATAAATTTTTATGATGTGAAAATTTTGTAAATAAATCTATAACTCGCTCATCTGATTCACGCATTAAATCATCAACTATAATTAAATGCGGCTTGAGGCCGTCAAAATTACTGACATCTGGTAAACCTTCTATAAAATTTACTCCAGTTACTGTTTTAAATAAATTTTGTCGCACACCATAATACCATGAAATATGTGTAAAATTAGTATCACATATTTTTTTTATATTTTTTAAAAAATTTGTTACAAAATAGGATTTACCACTTCCGCTTGGGCCTGCAATTATTGCCGTGAAAGGGTGAACAAACTGTTGAGTCATTTTAACTTGTTTAGGTAGAAATTTAAAAACAAATGATAATATTGAAAAATTTATTATAATATATATATATATATATATATATATATATATATATTCAAATTTCTCCCTCCTTCTCTTTCTCTCTCTCTTCATCTCTTTCTTTTTTCAATTGCATATTTACATTATAAATAATTAATTTTTATAACAATAAATATATAAATAAATAACAATAAATACATAAACAAATAACAATAAATACATAAATAAATAACAATATAATAAAATATAAACAATTAATTAATTTTTAGTTTTTTTGCAGCCATAGGGTACTGATAAATTGTTGCCGATTAAACGACGTTTCATAAAATTAACTTTGAATGATTTTGTTTCTGTTTTTGTAATAACAGTATGATCTAACGTAGTTCTAATATTATTACTAACAATTTTTATAAATTTACCTCTATTTTTAACAAAGTCTTTTAAGGATTCAAAGTTAATTTTCTGAGAATTTGCGAAGTTTAATCGAAAACCCTTTACCTTACAGACTTCTCCTCTTTCATTTGTACCAGGCGTAAAAAATATATAAGCGTAACATTTAGGCCCTCCCGATACAAATGATACTATGTATGTTCCAGATCCGTAGCATTCTAATTCGTCCGTTAGATCGCCGAGATAATTACCGATGGGCGGCTCGTACTCTCCTGGAGTATAAACATAGATTATCGAATCTGTATCATAATATAATACTCTTCGGCCAAGAGGTTGTAAAAACTCATGCAAGCGTAATCTTGCTTGCGCAGTTACGTATGCAGCAATTACAACATTGACCGTACGGAGTTGATTCGATGCTTCTATTTTATACTGCCAGTTAACATACAATAATTCATCACCGGCAGGAATAATCCTATTTACTTCTATTGAGGGATTAGAAAGTAAATAATATAATTCTTCAGGTGATGAAACTATTGTAGTTTGAGTATTATTCTCAGATTGTGCAAATTTACCTGTAATAAAATTAAATAAATTAAAAATTTATTTTATTAATTAAAATTAAGTGTAATTTACCCCAAAAACTATTTAATTGAAGTTTCGCTGCCGATCTTTTACCAGGATTAATTTCGATCTGATTAGGATCTAATTGGATTCCTTCGTTTTTGAGGTAATCTGCAATATATGCTGTTTTGCTGGCGTCATCGGTACATTCTGTGGGGTATCCGCTTGCTTCTTGTTTCATTCGTAAAAATGTGTCAATATATTCGGCGAATAATCCACCTGATCTAGTGTCTTTATTATATTTTGTTATATTGTATTGCCAGATCTCGTGCACTTGTATAATTTTATACCCTAAATCTATTGCACGTCGTAATTCGTCAGCGACCCATGTCCCAGTAAATTGTCTCTCTGTATCTGTATGATTACAGATAGACTGATTTAATGAGTCACAGCATGTACGACATAACACAAACATTAGCTTGCCATGTGCCTTTCTAGGTAATACAGGATGGAACATTTCTTCGGGTGCTAATACCGTACATTTTACTAATCCCTCTACCAGATCTAATCTATTGTTAGGACAGATTTTATTACATTCTGTGCCTAAGTACACTGTAGGATGCCCTATAGGAAATTTTCCATATTTACAAATAAATGGATATAATGAGCATACATCGACATATTTAATTTTTTCGTTATTTTTGACACTGTAATATAATTGCGTATTACCTGTACGACCGCCATAAAAAGCATCGCGCGCATTCAGTGGTATGTTTTCTAAAAATTCCGAAATATCAATTTCTTGTTTTAAATTTTGATTTTGTTTTAAAATTTTTCTAAATTGGCATTCCCAAATATAATTTACATTGTAGCCTAAATCGCGTAATTTTGATATTTTATTCATCGTATATTCGTAGCGTGATTGCAAAGTTTGTGTAGACTGAGTATAAATTTGTTTTTCACGATTCATTTTGAAACATAATTTACAGCCGTGGTAAAAGCAACCGAAAAACTCAAATACTAGCTTTTGTGGAGCGTAATATCCGTCAACTTTAAATTTGTTTTCTAGAACTCGTTCACCACGGCGACCAGCATGTTCCATTACAATTTCGCGTTTATTTTCCTCGTAAACTAACCATTGCAATGCAATTTTTGATTGATTATCTTTTTGTCGATAACCTGTTGGTGGTATGATAGCAATTGTATTTGGCTTAAGAAATAAACGGCGAAATACTTTGTTACATGCTGATGCTATAGTTACAGCTTCTGAAAACGGACACACTTTACAATCGTTAATAAAATTATTTTTAAATTTATCGCAAGCACGACGCAATATTTGGACATCGGATATACAATATTCAACAATTTCTATTTTCATATCAAAAATAACGTTATTATTAAATTGTGTCGTATGCCATTTTAAAAATTCTTTACGAGTTTTTGAATTCATAGAATCTGCACCATAATATTTTATATCTGGTAGAGTTCCGATATAATTTTCATTTTCTTTTATATTAAACAAATGAGGAAAAAAGCCCTTTTTTAATGTATCCTGTAAACCAAACGCTTTAGGTAAAGCTGATAAAGGCATTGGTAAATAATTAATAGAGTCAATAAATCTAATCCTTTCATTAATTTTCATTAATAATATTTTTGATCCATTTAATATTAATTCGGGTTTAAGTTTCATTGACTCTACTAAATATTTTAATATAAATTGACAATCAAATGATTTAGCGTTATGTGCAATCAGTAGCGCAGCCAGGATTTTGTCTTGGGGGGGGCCCAAGAATTTTATCTTGTAGAAGCAAAAAAAAAAGCAAATACTAACCAGATTTTCACTTTATCTTACATGAATCGAATAATTAATAGTTTAAAATAATGAATTTTGGCTCAATATTTTGGGGTAAATAATTGTAGCGTTAGAAGTGACTGCTGAATATATGACTAAACGAATAAAAATTGTGCTAATTCTGCTAGCCTTGGGGGGGGCCGAGGCCCGTCGGCCCCCCCCCCTTGGTTGCGCCACTGTGTGCAATACATGTTATGGTAGAAAATGAATTACGAGGTAACAATAGATATGATATAAAATTTTCTATTGGCTTGTCCTTAAAAATGTGTTGTCTTATGCCACAAAAACTACACATTACCGAAACGTCATCATAGTCCGCGCACTTTGAACACGATTGTTCCACAACACATAAATTTACTTCATGTTCTAATTTATCGTTATCTATTTTTTTCTCTTGTCGTGTCTCTAAATCGTAATAAATAAATAAATTACTATTTTTAACTTCACCATTATTTTTTTGAATATAACATGCATGTCCTTTAAGTTTATAAGCATTACACAAACGACAAAACATTTCACCACACACATGCTTTCTGTTTTTAGGAGAGGAATAATTTTTTAAGCACTTAGTACATTTTTTTAAGTTTTCACAAATTTTTGCATTAATATGATTGTCAAAACACTTTTGTCCACGGAAATATCTATTACAAGTATCACACTTTTTTAATAGCCGTGACTGAGGACATGGAGGTGTACTTTTACAATAATAACATAAATTATCGCACATATGATGTACTTTACTAGTATATCCTTTGTGACAATTTTCACAGAAATAGTTACACGCAAATGTTGCAGTTAAACTTTTTATAACATTATAATGATTTTCATAATGTAAAAGATTTAATCTAGGAAGATTACTATCTTTTTTACCTTCAAAAATCACTTCTCCTTTACTATTATACTGATATACACATATGTTATAATCAGTATAATAAGATTGGAAATCTGTTAATTCAGGAATACCCGCACCATTTGCGTTTATATTTACCCCGGAATTTTTAACTAACTCACATGCCCTTAACCATTGCATATTGTTCTTTTCACACACTAGGTCTTTTAAACTATGTTCTTTTTTAGCTAATGATTCAGCAACAACAAGTGCACGAGGTAGACACAAATTGTCCTCATTTTTTATTTCGATAATACCGTATTTTCTACGGCAAAATTCGGCGTAAGAAATTCCTTGGTTATCTTTAATTCTTTTTCCCGTTCCGGTGGGCATGGAAACTTTACACAGCTCCATAACGAACTGTTCGTCCGAAAATAACTCGGCATTACTTTGCAGAATATTTGCAATAACACCCCATACAACATCAATATGTAGTTGATCAGCACGACGAAAACTAAGCCAAGCCGGCCCTGCTTTTAAATTTAAACTATGAAACGTAAATCCTACATAGTCGTCAGGATCGGCTGATCGAACTACATATTGCACCACTTTTTCCATACTGCTATGAAACCACTGTACAGGATCGGATTCAGCGGGCGGATTTAATATACGGAACTTGATGCGTTGTCCAGTTACACCAAATCGTTTCACCTGATTTTCAAATTCTTCAATTATTTCAAAGTGCTGGTTTTCAGCAACGTTTGAACTGCCACTTCCATGTTGAACAGAATCATCAATTATATTTTGACAGATTTCAAAAAAATTATCAAAATGTTCTTGAGGCTTTTCCTTTTCTTCATTTAAAGCATCTTCAATAATTTTTTCACAAACAGTAAAAAAATTATTAAAATTATCGTTATTCGAATTCATTATCACAAGCAATACAACAACAAACACAAAACAATGTATACAGAAATATACTGTCACTTAAAAATTCATTGACGTATATTTATATACATAACTAATTACTTTTTTCATTCATCCCTTCCGTAAACCAATGTAACAGAAAAATAAAACTTTTATTTAATACTGTAAAATTTTACGAACCAATATAAGGTTTTCACTATAGGTATTTCTTTAAAATTCTTTTACTAATTGCTTTATAATATATCACTGTATATTTCTTCCATTTATAATTTTTTTTCTAAACAATGCAAATGTAAATTTTGAAAAATATTTATATTTATTACTTATTTAGAAAAGAACCAGGATTTGCTAACTAATTAAATTAAATAATTGTTTATATTATATTTTTTTTATTTTCATACATAAATTGCGTTACATTTCTTACATCTACACTAAATTTATAAAAATACATATTAAACATTTCTACCCATACCTCTATATATCTACTCTTAATATCTAAAATATCTACAATATTAATATTAATGTCATTTATATTTTTCTTATCTCTAATTAAATTTAAAGCTATTTCTTGAATACATTTTTTGTATTCAATATATATATTTTTATATGCAGGCAAATTTTTATTATGAAGTTTAATTATATATGGCGTAATTGTTATTATTTTTTTAATTTGTTTTTCAGATATAGCCATATATGTTTTATTTTGCCATACTTTTAAATATTGTCGTGACAGTACACTTATATGAATATTATCACAGTTTCTAATTAAATTTCTTTCCCTGAAAGTTGTTTTTTTTAATAATTTTATTTGTTTTAATTTAGCGGAAAAGTCTTCAATATTTTTAATCGAAATTACTTTTGTTTTTTGAACTAAATTAATCTTATAATTAAACTTACAATTAGGATCTATACCTAACACTAAAAATAGTTTTTCATCCACTGGCACATATACCGCACTTAATAATTTATGATTTTTGTCTAGTTCACTTTTAGAATTAGGTAGTAAATAACTCGATACGGGCGCCGCTCCTAATAGGAAATTTATATGTTTATCTTCGTTAATAAATTTCTCTTCTTCATCCCTCGGGTCTCTCAGATCTTGTGTTCTAATTACCTGGGCATTTTGAACCTCCATTTCTTCTTCTTCTTCTTCAGATATAATTATAACTTCTTCTTCAGAAGTGGATGAAAATTTATCTGATATGTCTTCTTCATCGCTATCATCTTCTAGGATAATATCCGGAGTATTAGGTATGTCCGGTGTATTAACATACTCAACATACTCGAAAGCCGGACGAATTAAAATATTCTCCAAAATTTTAACATTATTTTTTTGAGCCATTGTTGAAAAACAAATATTGACACTAACTAGCTATGCAACAACGAATGTAACAGAGCAATGAATTAATTTTTCATATGCAAAACGTAGATATATATAGCAAACGACAAATCAATTACGAGTTTGAATTTCCCAATGAATGACTTGTGACGTATTCATGACGTAATCATTTAGCAAGTTAAATTAACTTATTTCTAAATTTCTTAAGAGAAAGTTAAAAATGATGTCACAAAAGCCATACCTATTCAGTTAATTACAGTATACTAAATATATTTCTATTTCATTCAATTTCTATATACTTGTATTCGTTAAAATAATGATGTATTCGTTTACAAATTATAAGATATTTGAAATATACGAAAGTCTATAAATATAATTTTTTTTATATGTTATAAGTTAAATAAATAAATTAAAACACTAGTATATAATAATAAAATTTATTTACAATTAAAATAAAATTACATGTTTTATTTCGTAAATTTATTTACAATCATAATAACATAAAATTTCAAGTTTTATTTTTGTAGATTTATCCATCGTTCGCGCTCTTGTTCACGAAAAGCTTTATTTCTTTTTTTCCTGGCATTTTTACTTTTTAAAAATTCCATTGGTGGACCTCGAATTATCAGCTTATTCTGAGTTGCTACGTTCGGATTGTAAGTGCTGTGATATATATTTGAATTAATAAATTATATTTTGAATTCATAAATAATAAAAACTCACAATTCTTCATCATCGCTCCAAACTTCTGAACAATTTTCTAAAATTTGCGCCTCTCTTTCCTTAGATGCGGTAATGCTATTTCTAAGATATAAATATAGATATAAATATATATTAAGTAAATATATTACATAATAATTTTTTTTTTCTTACTTTATTTTCTCCTTATCGGAAAGAACTGATGCATTTCTGGTTACTAATTTTTTATATTGACTGTTAGACGCCATTGCACTTTGTTTTAGTTAACATAAAAGTGTTATAAGTAAATAATAAATTGTGATTTATATATGAATCTAAACATACTGTTTTTCTTTTTTTTTTTTATAAATTCTATTTTAAAATAAGAAAGTACTAAAATTGAAATAAATTACAAGGTTATTTGATATACGATATATACATCTTAGAAAAAAATTTCCCTTAATATTCTTACAATATTCTTAAAATATTCCAACATAATTAAAAATGTATTAGTTAAAAATATTTTCTCTGCAAAAAGAAAAACTTAACAATATTTAAAAATAGCAATGACAAATAACAAAAATTTAATAACACAAATATTCCAACATAATTAAAAATGTATTAGTTAAAAATATTTCTCTGCAAAAAAGAGAAATTTTATTCCATAACATGTAATTAAATAGAAATATTTAAGAATAACAATGACAAATATTCTAAAATTCAATAAAACATAACAAACTTTCTAAAATTTATCAGTTCCATAGTTAGAAATAACAAATATTCAAAATTTCATAAATTCCTAAGGAGAAAACATCATTAACGGCGCCAAAAACTAATTAGCGGATTGACCTTGTTAACTTAATCAGTCTGGAATAATGCCGCTCAATACTACTGGTTTCAAATTAATTCATTTAAATCTCCAGAGCATGAAAAATAAATTTGAAGAAATAGAACTGTTATGTGAAAATGAGAACTATGATGTCATATTTTTAATTGAGCATTGGTTGCAGCATTTTGAGGTTCCTCTTATTTCTGTGAATAATTATCATATTATGAGTGTATTTTGGTAAAACTTTTGACTTAATGAAAAATTTAATTAATAGAAAATTAACACGTAAATATTGAAAAGAACAATTTAAAATCCGAGTTATTAGATTTATTCAAGAAAATAAGGACAGATTTATTAAAATCTTAACTTAAGAAAATTAATATTTTATTTATAACAAATCAGATGACGAACAAACTGAAACCGGAGAAGAAGATGAAATGTGTGTAACGAACTGTAGTTTGGGCGAGCTCACACAGTCGATTTTTAGTCGATCGATAATTTAGTTGATGAACATAAATATATTAAGGGGGGAAATACATTTAACGACCTAAAAAAATAAGATTTTTTTAGGAATTTTTTTGGCTGAATGAAACAAGATACAATGCTGGAATTTCTTTTATTCTATGTAACATATTCGTTGTAGGCTCGGAGATGAGACTGACGTCACAATCGATCGTATGAGAAATCACAAACTTATTTAATACGTTCTCTTTCTTTCCTACAGCTGCTCTTATAGCGATTGCTTTGTAGGTAATGTCTGCAAAATTCTGTCCTTTATCATTCAGTAAATAGGAAAAAGATAACAACAGACAATGTATCTATTTCTGTTCTACTAATTGATATTCTCAATAATGTTTTTCTTGTTGCTTGTAATACGGAAAGAAAATGTAAGAAATAGAATACGCATATAGCTGTATGTGCTATCTCTGTTATAGGCATGCTCAACATATATTGTATTTCATTTGAAAGTGTCGCGTAACATAATCCAACAAAATTTTGGCTCCGCCTAAGTGACTGACACTGGCTGTATTTCTTTCGACGACACGGAGCACTCTGCACGCTACACCGCGCAGGTTGCACTTGGCACGCTAACCCGCGTAAAATTTACCAATGGAACACTCATTTGTCGCTTATTGCTTATGGATGTTTTAAGGGGTACAGCGACAAGAAAAACTGTAAATTTCCTAGCGTATTTTAATGCATTCGTATAAATAATAAATTTTAATATTTTCAGTTTTAAAAGTATTGTTTATGTGTAACAATAAATATGTACTTTAAGTATTTTTATTACTTTAAATACTATCGTGAAGTTATGCATATATATATACAAAAATATCTATTCTTTATTAGAAAAATATTAATAATTATAAATAGTACAAATTACATTAAAATAAAATTTAAAACTAATATTACAAATTATTTAAAATTTATTTCGAATAATTCGCTAATTGTTTTCTTATTGCTAATCTCATAATTGTCAGAAAACTCCATTTTGACGTCGGTGTGTTTCGAACTACCCCAGCTAGCTAGTAGGTGCACTTGAAATAGCACGGTGAGGTTCAGTAAATGCACGGTGCACAAAATTTTCCCAATGAAACACTTGACAGTTGCGGTGTAGCGTGTCAAAGTGTAACTTGTAGCGTGCAGAGTGCACGGTGCCGTCCAAAGAAATGCAGCCACTATTGATGGGGATGATATGGAAGGCAGGCATATATAGTAACCCCTACAAGGTCACACATAAGCGCATCAAAATTTTTTATATTCATTACTATTTTACATAGATTACTATACGGTTACGCTATTTTAATATTTGTAAAGTTGACTTTGTGTTTATAATATAGTTTTAAGTTGTTTTATTATTACTTTTATTTTCTACGATGACGGGTGATATTTTTTTTAAGCCAAGCACGACAGATAATTTTAAATGTTTATGAAAATATATAGGTACCGTCGCTGTATTTTTCTGCGCTTAAATATTTTACAATGCGAGAGGTATGGCTAAGCTAAGCTAAGCTAAGATGGGCGTAATTTACCCCCGGAAAATTGGATTTGATTCATAAAGTCTTGTTTGTGACGTAAGTCTCATCTAAAATAATACAGGGTATACAATCAGCTGTATGTACGAATTTCTTTAACTTTCTGTGATCTCTGGGTCACCTTGGAACCGATATTAAGTAATGTCGCTTCCGCCTTGCCCGGTCGTTTTGTGGGAATTTCTGGGACTGGAAAAAATTTTTTTTTTTACTTTTAGTCACTGATCATGATTCTCTGATGTATTTTGTTCTCTATGAACCACCAAAACTACAAAAAAAAAACGGGATATTTTATCATTTTAACTCATTGTAAAAATATTTAATTGTTAATATTTTCATTATGTCAGAGGTTCATATAGAATAAAATTCTATTCCCTGTCAAGCACATAAAGTTTTAATCCATTTGTATAAAAATTGCTCACCTTATCACGCCCGCAAGTTATAAAAATACCGATTTGAAAAAAACTCATTTAAAGTCGCCGGTTAGCCAAAGCGGCTACCGAGGCGCAGGTAGAAAAATGCATTTTTCTCGGTAAACACATTTCTGATCGGTTAGATTTTTTGTTGGATAAATCTTCGATGTATAATTAATTTATACAAAAAAAAAATCAAAAAAAAACTTTTTACATGTATTTCCCCTTCCCCCCCTTGAGTTAGATGTAGATGCACACACAGCACAACTGCAGATCAACCCGATTATTTAGTCAAACGCAGTCGATGTGCATTTATGATAAAAAATTCGAGCAACTATCGAACAACTGCTATAATACCACAGTCGCATATAGAAGCGCGCAAACGGTCGAAATTCAACTAAACAGTTTAGTCGCTGATAAATTAATGATGCATCACGATTTCAAACCAACTCAACCAAAATGTTGAACAACATAAAAATTGACTGTGTGCGCTCGCCTTAATACTTGTAGAAATTGCATTGTCTGTTGTTTTTCAGTTTTACAAATTTTTTATTGATATACGCTAATTTATTCATTGTTTATAAATTAGTGCTAATATTATATCTTTCCACATTCCACTCAAGTATAATGTGAACGAACATTTTTTCAAAATTATAGTACATTTTAAAAAGACTACGAAATTGTCAGAATAATTTCGACGGGCTCTCATGCTTTCACGTTCATGCGAGAAGGATATTTTGGAAAAATTTGATAATGAAAATATTATTAAAATAGTCCTTTATTAAATCGTCTTTTAACATAAATTTAAATAAAGAATTATATTTAATTCAATATAATATGTCATTTTTACAATTTTTCTATAATGTCATTTTTATGTTTATTAGAATAAAAATATATGAAACATAACGTATTTGAAAAATTTTAAGATGTAAGGCCGCGATCATGCAACTTTTCCCGGGTCTAATTTTTCATCCAGTCCAACCCTGCATATAACTGATACACCAATATGTTTCGAATAAAACGTCATTTTCAATCTTAAAAGCGAATTCTAAAAATACAATTCAAATATATAAATCAAAATATAAATATAGCAACGTAGGTACGTATCTATAAACGTAAAAACAAAATATGTGTTAAATGGTTCTTGTTTATGAAATGATTTATAAACACAGACTAATGGATTATTTTAAGTTTCGATACAAATTTACATGGAACAACTTAAATACTTATCACGAATGAGTTTTTAATGCGATCATTTTTCAATTATTCTTTTTTCTTCAAGCATATTACAATTAGTGATAGGGGATAATTCGAATGAAAAATAATTGATCATTCGATTATGAATTTGGGTGACTTGATGACTGAATGTAATGTATTTATTGATGGTGCACGTTTAGAGCAAGCAGATTAATTTAGGTATTTGAGTAGTTTATTATCGTAAGGATGGTTGTTTTGATCGTGAAATTGATAGAAGAGTTAATGCTGGTGGTTGTAAGGTGTTTTGGGTGCATTTGGGTACTTTTACTAGAAATGCAAACGTTTCCAAAGAACCCCGTTTGAGTATATAAAATGCTGTTTTGGTAGTGCCTACGTTGTAAAGTATGGGTAGTGAAGGTTTTGGGTTTGGCTGCAAAAGCATAAAATCGGAAAATGACTGCTGTGCAAAATGAGACTTTTACGTGGTGGAGGGGGGAGAGGTATGTGGTGTAACTAGAAGAAATCAGTTACGAAATAGATATGATCAAGTGTGAAATTGAAAAAATGTTGTAGCAAAAGTTGTCGTGTTAGTTAGTTAAGATGGTTCAAATATCTTGAGCAAATTCGTCTAATGCACGTTTGGTTAAAAAAATATTGATATGAATGATTTTGAAGGT
Source organism: Clivina fossor (assembly GCA_963966155.1). Lineage (NCBI taxonomy): Eukaryota > Metazoa > Arthropoda > Insecta > Coleoptera > Carabidae > Clivina > Clivina fossor. Next base: position 111,271 of record CAWYQG010000491.1, read on the forward strand.
GTACGTTTGCCAGTGGACGTCCGATTAGTAGATGGGAGTGCTATGATTGAGAGAGTGGCTTGCGTGAGAAAAAGTTTACAAGTAGTAGGAATAGAAGAGAGCATGCTATGAGAGAGGTATTATGAATGTGGATGGAGCTAAAGTTGCTTGTCTAGCTATAGGAAAGTTTGAAGAAAACTGATTTCAGGATAATGGAAAGTGAGTTTGTGTCACACTTTTTTGGGTATATGACGTGATTGTGTATGTATGTATGTATGTATGACTTCTTTCTACATAGACAATATGGTAACGTAATACTAATATTAGGATACGTTTGAAGAAATAAACATTTTAATAGCACAATTAAATGTTGGAAATCAAAAGAAAGAAAAAAAATTGTATATTTATAAGAGATTTTTGCACAAACATTAAAATCGCCACAAATCCGCGCAAAAACCATTTAATTTTTATAACATCTGCTGTATGGTTCGCTAAGCACGCGCGGCGCTGCCTTGGCATATTTGATGAAAACAAATCGAAAAAGAGGGAAACGGCGCTCCCATAGCGTCGCGCCGCCGACGTCTCGACGCCAAACAAGCCACTCACTCTTAGGTGTATTCTGTATCGCATCGGTTAATTTAAACACCCGGTTAAATTTTTATGTTTTAACTCCCGACTAATATTTAAATTGCAATTTTTAATTCTGTAAGCTAAAATTTTAGTCGGCAGTTAAAATAGCAAATATTTAACCGGTGGTTAAAGTTATGCATGAAATGAGTAACAGTTGCACGTAAAACGTAGGACAATTCTATATTGTTATTGATATACTTCCAGTAGCGGCTATGTGGCAAAATAATCTGTATTAAAACTTATGTAAAATGTAAGTTAAAATATTTATATACATTAATAACAAGTTTTAATTATTGATACGTATATACGTGTGTATTTAATTAATATTTATTTTAAATTATTTTACGATATAAATGTTAATTTATATGTGATATTTTAAAAAAAAATCATCCGGACACCATTGATATTTTGTGCTATGTATTTTTGTATCATTTATATTTACATAACCTATATTTTATATAATTGCTAACAAAATTTAAAAATGAATTGTTCTCAACGTAGGTATTACGAAAAGGCAAAAGATAGAATTATTAAGTTATGTAGAAGCAAATAGAGAAATCTTAGGTGGTAAAACTAATCTGTCAAATTTAGTAAAAATACAAAGAAAATGGGAGGAATTAACGCATTTATTAAACTCTGATAATCTTGGGCCAAAAAAAACTGTTAAACAGTGGAAGGAAGTAAGTAGTAAGTTTGTTTTTACTTTACATATAAATGATTTGCTATTAATGTTTTTTTGTACTAAATTTTCTTATTAATGTTTTAAACTAGACCTTTAGTGAGTTGAAAAAGAATACCCGAAAAAAGGCCAGAGAAATTCGATATGATATAACAGGAACAGGAGGTGGGCCAGCAAAACAAAAAGATCTCTCAGACTTTGAAAAAAGGTTACTGGAATTATTGTCAAATGTTTCGATTGTGGGCGTCGACATTATTGAAGCAGGAATGCAGAATATCGATGTTGATTATAATGTTGATATTGATCAAAATATTGATATATCGAATATTGACCAAAATAACAAGGTAATTATTTCATAGTAAATATTTTAATTATAACGGTACATTTTGTATTTTGTGTATATTATAGTCTATTGAATTTACCAACAACATTTCTGCTGGCACTTCACTTACACAATCTCAAGATGTATTTATAGTTACAAATGAAAATATTGGAAAAGCTACCGGTAATGAAGAGGATTCTGATCAGCTCCGCAGAAGAAATAAAGATGAAAGAAAGAATAAAAAAGTATTTAGAAATAAAAGATTCAAATCGATAAAAACAGATTCGTTGCATTTTGAAAATATTTTACAAGCATATAATGAAAATATTGCCGGCTTAATTAAATCTAATAACAATATTGCTTTTTCATTGCGATTATTAGCTAGAGCTATTGAACGAAGTTCAAAAAAATTAAAAGTTATTAATAAATATGAAAGTTTAATATTAATATTCTTTTTTTATTTTTGTAAGTTGATACCATTTTGGTTTTCTTTTTGTAATAATTACATTTGTGGTTTTTTTTTTAGTGTACAAAATAATGTATTTTTTACTGAATAAAGTTATATTTATTTTTTCAAAATAAATTATTTATAGTCGTTTTATAGTAACAATATTAAATAGTAAATAATTCTAAATACAGAAAAATTCAAAAGTAAACCACTAATAATATTTTTTTTGATAATTTATTTACATTTATTTATTTATTTTAAGCATAAACAATAAGCATAAGCAAACAATATTAGGTGAAATATGTCTGAACTATTTCATTTCTTATATTACGACCTTGTAGCAAAAAACTATTTCGTTGGTTGACATTATTCACTATAACTTCTTGATTGTTGTCTACCTCAATGTTATCGTTATTTTTATTGTCATTATCAGGTAAGTCATTATTATAATGCTGTGCCATATTGTGTAAAATTCCACAGCAATATACAATTTTTCCTGCTTTAATTGGATTGTAATTCAATACTCGATGCTTTAGTAAACATCTAAATCTTCCTTTTAAAACTCCATTTAAACGTTCAATCGAATTACGTGCTGTACAATGTGTTGAGTTAAATCTTTCTTCTGGAGTATTTTCCTGTGCATCTTCAAAAGGTACCATTAGCCACGGTTGAATTGGATAACCAGAATCACCTAATATAATAGAATTATCTCCCTGTAAGTAGCATTCTTCTAGGTGTAGTCTTACTGAAGACGATTGCCAAATAGCCGAATCATGTACAGACCCAGGAAATCTTGCGTTCATGTTTAAAATATTCAAATCCGAATCGCAAATAATTTGCACATTTATACTGAAATAACCCTTTCTATTATAATATGGTAGAGCGGGATATATTGGATGGTTTTCTGGTGGAGCAATGATTGCTACAAGCGTGCAGTCTATGATACCAAAGCATCTAGGAAAATTAAATTTGTTAAAAAATGATCGTTTTTTACCCGCTTTAGATTCAACTGTGTTTGGAAATACAATCCATTCATTTAATAAATTATTATAAATGGCATTTGTTACTAATGTTATTGATCGACTAACTGATGGTTGACTGAATCCAAAATTATATGAATTGCCAATACTTAATTGGTAACTGCCATGACCGTAAAAATATAGTGTAATTAATACTTTTAAATGTGTTGGAATCGATGTTGATCTTCTACCACGATTAATATGAGCTTCTAAACGTTGCATTAGCAAACGCGTAGTAAATTTATTTAAACGAAATAATTTTAGAAAAGTAAAATCGGGTAACTCGAAAGGGTTACTGGCATCACGAAGCATTCGCTGATTAATTTTTAAATTTTGCCTAAAAATAAAGTATTAAGTAAAAACAAATTATATTATATACATTTTAAAATATAAAAAATTACTTACTTTTGAATATTTCTTTCTAATTCTCGTAATAAGTGCATCTCAATTACACCATATAACGCCATATTTATATATTTACATGTATTTTAAACGGGTATTACATTTTAGACCCATGTAAAAATATCCGGTTAAAATTTTCAATTTTAACCTGATATTTTAACCGATTTCGGTTAAATTTTAGCCGGTATGTTCATACAGAATACGATTTTGAAAATAACCTTGGTTAAAAATTTAAAGCGGGTTTAAAATTAACCACGTGTCTTACAGAATACACCCATCTGTCAGTTAACCGTGTGGCCCTCTTACGCTACGACTGTACTCCACGCGCGTGACCGGTGTGTGTGCGTGGCCGCGTAATATAAACGTAATATTTAAAAGTTTAAAAGTGTAAAAGTTTCGCATTTTTTTTAAAATCTAGTTTTGTGCTTGATTTTATTAATTTTTTTTTAAGTTTTGTGAAATCAACAAAAAAATATGGTTAACAAAACTTATTATCATGCGTCAGGTACAAAATGTTTATGACTCTTGTTTTTTGATACTTACACTGTAAAAAATCAATATAGAATTACATTGATAATTATAGTAATTTTACTATGATTTTTATTATAATCTTAGAATTTTTTAATAAATAAATTTGCAATAATTTTTTAAAATTACTATAACTATCAATGTAAATTTACGATATTTTTTTACAGTGCATGTAAAATTATATAAATTTAAAATATATGTTTGTACAGTGTAATAAGGTTATTAATAAATAACGTATATTAAATGCTATAATAATATATAAATTTAGAGTAAACATATTTTTTATACAATAAAAAATCTTTCAGAATTCATTATACTAAAATAAAACGAAGTTCTAGTTCTGTATTAATATTTATTAATACTCAACGGACACTATAAAAAATTAATGTAAATTTACATCTATAATTATGGTAATTTTACTATACTTTTTATATTGCATTTTATAAAAATTACAATAAAACATATAGTAAAATTATCATAATTGTCAATGTACATATTTACATAGATTTTTTTACAGTGGAATTATTGTTGATTGTAAGATTTTTGAATACTGAAAAAATAAAATCGTCTAATACAGCTTCTCCCAACCCTGGAGATGTAAATTTGATGAAATTTGACATTTTTTCGAAATATCATCAAATTTCCTTTCTCTTGATGTCAAAAAAAATACTTTTTTGTTGCTTTTTTGTCAATTACAGCGCCACCTTTCATAAATAAAAACAAACACTGCAATCTGCAATTGAACATGAGGGTTCGTATTTATAATTTCAAATTTGCCCCTTTTTTCTGCTGGTTTGGGTGTCTGGAAGTATAACTTTGACAGGAACGGATGTGCCCCTCTTATCCATTAAACTTCTTATTCGGATTTTGTTTTTCGACCCATTGCTTATTTCTCGAGATATTTCAGGATATAATTTAAAATGAGACATATTTTAATGTTGGGATTTTTTTTAAAATAAAACGTTTCTATTTTCACTTCAACTAGAATTAATTTTTGAGTAGGTTAAGTGATTATTGAACTTATGTAGTGATGAAAAATAATCGATTATTTAATTATGAAAATCAGTCGAGATATCTCTCGAATTAAATTGTAAATTATTCGTGCTGATAAAGAAACAAAAAATAGGCTGATTTCTATAAAAATATATATTATGCAAAATATAGATTATAAAATTGAAAGAAAATTTGATTAGAATCGATGGAATCATTTGGCTATAATGAATTTTTTTAAATTTTAATTATATAATTTATGTAGGGGTTATCTTCTGTAAAAAATTGATTAAAACCGGTTAAATAATGTGGCTATAATGAATTTTTAAAAATTCTAGTAATTTTTTTCTCTCGGAAGCTTGACAACACTATATTTTGGTAGAATTATAGGAGTATAATCTATGTAGGCACCAGGGTTATCTTCTGTAAAAATTTGATTAAAATCGAATATGGCCATAATGAATTTTTCCGCAGTGATTCCGTGCATTATTACCACATGGCCCAGACAACAGTGTCACACAAAAAACACGTCAATACATATTGAACTTTTATAGCACGCGCGTGTGTATTTTTTGCTTTCGTGCGATTTTTCTAATAAGGAAGATTTGTTATGTGATTTAGTACGAATGACTTTTATATTTCGTTTATTATTATTTTGTTTATGTAGGTACTAAAAAAGGAAAAAAATTATATATTTTGATTGCTATTAAAGTATATGCAATTTTTTTTAACGAGGGGTACCCAATGCTACGAAAACTATAGAAAGGGTACACAGATCTCGAAAGTTTGGGAAACACTGCCATATACATTGAATTTCTTGCACTTCTTCACACATTTTCAATAATCAAATTGAAACTCAAGTAAAAACAAACAATATAATTATCAGTTAACATAACTTGACGTAATAGTAATAATAATAAACTAAAAAAAATACAAAAAATGGTATTCTTGAGGGCCTCGCGCGCCCTCTAAATATATATATATACACACACACAGCCTGTTTCAGAGTAAGCGCCTTATTTTTTTTTAGCCACACTATGGGTACTACTTTCAAAATATTTGGCAGTAATATGTGTCAGAACATTCTCTACACGATGGTGATATCAGATTTTCAATTGGACGAATCATTTCAAAATGGCGACGTTCAACTTTTTTTTTTTTAAATGGGATGCCATAATTTTTTTATTATTATTGAGATCCTAAAAACATTCTTTTTACGATAGTATTTTGTTTTTCTTAAAAATTCATTTCTTTCTCTATCAAGAAGCAAACTAACATTTTAATCTAGTAGCTCATGTTATGTTATTTTTGTCCAAATATCAAGTAGCGGTAGACGCAAAAGAAACAATTAAACTTTATTTTGTCATCTACATCAACTTTTTGAAACTCAAAATAAAAAATTTACATCAAATAAAAAGTAGGTATTTACAAAAAATGCTCGAAATGTTTTCCTTTTTTTTTCAATACATAAATTGAAACATCGTCCAATGGTGGTGTTTGACGTTTGACTACTAGTTTGTCTACCGCTACTTGATATTTGGACAAACATAACATCGAATGTAAAACGTTCATGCGCTACTAGATTAAAATGTTAGTTTGCTTTTTGATAGGGAAAGAAATGAATTTTTAAAGAAAATGAAATACTATCGTAAAGAGAATGTTTTTAGGATCTCAATAATAATAAAAAAATTATGGCATCCCATTTAAAAAAAAAGTTGAACGTCGCCATTTTGAAATGATTCGTCCAATTGAAAATCTGATACCACCATCGTGTAGAGAATGTCTTGAAACATATTACTGCCAAATATTTTGAAAAATATTTTACTAAATACGTTAAGTTTTTATTTTTTGTAATTTTACCATAAAAAGTTTTCTAAATTTATATCTTAGACCCGTATTCTCACCTCATTTATAAAAGTTATTTAAAATTATTTATTAAGCACTTTATAATAGTTTATTTAAATTTTATAATAGCAAATCTAATAAAAATGATTAAAAATAAAAAAAATACTTATATTTGATCAAAAATAAAAGCAAAATTTTATTTTGAAATTAATGATAAAAGCACTTTTTAGTTATATATATATATATATATATATATATATATATATATATATACAGGGTGTGCAACGAAAAGTGGAACATAAGAGTTTAACATGGGATTTTTAAAATATGCAGAAATTGGCTCTCCTGTACATTTTAGCGCAAAATTACAAGAATGAAAATTTGTTTAGAATTAATTTTCATTTTTATAAAGTCTAAATTTGATGCAATAGGATGTCTGTAGCACGAGATATTTAGAAAATAAAGTACGACATTTTCGTCAAAAATCAGATAGCCATGAAAATAAAAAACAAATAAAACAAATATGAATTAAAATCAAAAATATTTAAATATTGAATTCTGAATTATGACAGTGTAGGCACAATAATTAAAACAATTAAGATTAATAATACTGAACTGAATTGAGTTTTCGGTTTATATTATTATTTTTATTAAAATAACAATAAACTGAACTGTCAGAACGGTTTTTTGTTTCATTTGTTTTTTATTTTCACGGCTATCTGATTTTTGACGAAAATGTCATACTTTATTTTCTAAATATCTCGTGCTACAGACATCCTATTGCATCATATTTAGACTTTATAAAAATGAAAATTAATTCTAAACAAATTTTCATTCTTATAATTTTTCGCTAAAATGTACAGGAGAGCCAATTTCCGCACATTTTTAAAATCCCATGTTAAACTCCTATGTTCCACTTTTCGTTGCACACCCTGTATATATATATATATATATATATATATATATATATATATATACATATATATATATATATATATATATATATATATATATATATATATATATATATATATATTATGTATATTAATATTTTTTTTTTATTTTTTCAGATGGCTTTGATATTGTTGTTGAAAATACAACTTATCGACAAATTTGGGTAATTTTTTTTTCAATTAATACATATATATATATATATAGTCTTCTATAGTGTTCGCCGAAACGTCTGTATCATATGACAAAAAAAAATTTTTTTTTTTTAAATGTGTATTACCGTGATATTATCGTGCTTATTTAAACTTCAAACACTAAATAATAATAATAATCACGTCCGATGAGTTGTTGGAGTGGTATGATTGAGAGAGTGGCTTGCGTGAGAGAAAGTTTTCAAGTAGTAGGAATAAAAGAGCATGCAATGTACCTAATGGGTTGTGGCACAAACTCGTTTCATCATCCCGAGAAATCAGTCGCCTCCAAACATTCCTATCCAGCACAAGCAACTTTCGCACTTTTATCCACATTCCACAATTCCTCCTTTCATAGCATGCTCACTTCTATTTCTACTACTTGGAAACTTTTGCTGCAAGCAAGCCACTCTCTCAATCATACCACTCCAACTACTGATCGGACGTCCCTGCAAACGTATACCATCAAAATCATACTCAAATAAATCGTTTTTACCAACAAATACGTTCATTAGACGCATTCGCTCAACATGTCCCCGTGTCCCCGAACCAGATCTTAACTGACTAACACCAACTTTTGCTACAACATTTTTTCCTCGCAATTTCACACTCATTATACACTAATCGGTATTTCGTACCCGATCTCTCCTATTTACACCACATACCCCACGTACAAAATCTCATTTCCACAGCGCAGTCATTTTCCGTTTTATGCGCTCAACATTCTCAACAACTCAACATTCACTACCATACATCAACGTAGGCATTGTATATATATTCAAACGAGGTTCTTTGGAAACATCTACATAAACACATAAATAAATAAATAAATAATATATTTAAAAATTTTAATTGTAATTAACGTGCTATAGTAAAATACGTAAAATTGTATCTTGGCCTTTGTGTGGCGCCGTGGCTGAGTTGGCTAAAGCGCCTGTCTAGTAAACAGGAGATCGGGGGTTCGAATCCCTCCGGGGCCTTCGTTGAATTTTTTTTTTTTTTATTAATACATACACAATCACGCCATGTACTCAAAAGCGTGTGGCACAAACTCTATTTAACATTTTTTTTTATGAAAATGTGTTTTACCTTGAGATTATCGTGCTTATTCAAACTTCATACACTAAAAAATAATAATACAACAAGATTAGAAGTATGCACTTGATTTGAAGATTTTGGTATGCACTTTTTGCTCTGATATGAATAATTTCACGAATGTTATAAAAATTACTAATACATACATACACAATCACCACGCCATGTACCCAAATAAGGGTGTGGCACAAACTCTACTCATTATGCCGAATTATCAGTCGCTGACAAACATATTCCTGTTGTCCTGTCTAGGACAAGCAACTTTCGCAATTTTATCCACATTCATAATTCCTCTCATACAGTGGCGTAGCTAGAAACTTGTCAAAGGAGGGGTTAATAATATTAATCAATAAAGATAATCTTGTGAAAAACAGACATAATCTTGGGAAAAACAGACATAACCTTGTGAAAAACAGACATAACCTTGTACAAAACAGTCATAACCTTGTGAAAAACAGACATTATCTTGTGAAAAACAGTCATAATCTTGTAAAAAAACAGTCATAACCTTGTAAAAAACAGTCATAACCTTGTGAAAAACAGACATAATCTTGTGAAAAACAGTCATAACCTTGTGAAAAACAGACATAATCTTGTGAAAAACAGACATAACCTTGTAAAAAACAGTCATAACCTTGTAAAAAACAGTCATAACCTTGTGAAAAACAGACATAATCTTGTGAAAAACAGACATAATCTTGTAAAAAACAGACATAATCTTGTGAAAAACTTCATAATCTTGTAAAAAACAGTCATAACCTTGTAAAAAAACTGTCATAACCTTGTGAAAAACAGACATAATCTTGTGAAAAACAGTCATAACCTTGTGAAAAACAGACATAATCTTGTTCGAAACTTCATAATCTTGTAAAAAACAGTCATAACCTTGTAAAAAACAGTCATAACCTTTTAAAAAACAGTCATAACCTTGTGAAAAACATACATAATCTTGTGAAAAACAGACATAACCTTGTAAAAAACAATCATAACTTTGTTTCAACGCCCCCTAACACCCCCTGGCTGCGCCTCTGCTCTCATAGCATGCTCACTTCTATTCCTACTACTTGTAAACTTTCGCTGCACGCAAGCCACTCCCTCAATCCCCCCACTCCAACTACTCAGTCCACTAACAAACGTATACCAACAAAATCATTCAAATAAATCTTTTGAACAGCAAACGTTCACTAGACGCATTCGCTCAAGATGGCTCCGAACCATCTTAACTGACTAACACCAACTTTTGCTACAACATTTCTTTCAATTTCACACTAATCGTATTTCGTACCCGATCTCTCCTATTAATAACACCCAGCTACTCCACGTAAAAATCTCATTTCCACAGCAATCATTTTCCGTTTATGCTTTTGCAACCAAACCCAACATTCACTACCCTATACAAATCAACGTAGGCACCAAAACTGCATTGTATATACTAAATACCTAAAGCCTTTTATGTGAGAAATAATTAATATTTCAGATATCAAAAACAAACAGAAAGATTGAACTACTAAACATTCAAAATTGCTGCGGATCACTACACCAAAAATGCTTGCCTGTTGCAACCTTTTGTAAAATGCTACAACGTTGTAATAATCTGAAGAAAATGCGAATAAACTACTGTGTACTATTGAATCGTACAAAGTTTTTGAATTACTGGGGAATGCAATAATTAATAAAAAATTAACTGATAAACTTCAATTTAGTTACAAACTGGAAATATTATAGGGAAACAAATGAGAGTATATTTAAATGAATTTAATTTGGAATTAAGCAAGTTCAAAGTACATGGCCATGATATTTTGCAATATAATAAACGTCGTTTTTTTAATCATGATACAATGATAGATACAATCTTGAGATCGCTAGGTTAGTTGAATAATTTTACATTATAAAGGTACTTGTGTTAGTTTACTTTAGTTTTAACTTTTGCTACTGATGATGAAAGCTTAGCTTTTAAAATGGGTATTTAGCTTATTTAAATTATTTTATGATTTAAGGGAAATTATTTTGTTTTATTATTATATTGTGTTTTTTTAACACAATTTATAAATTACTAATATTTAATATTTTTTTTTTTTAGGTTTTTTAATGATAGAATGAAATCGATCGATTTAATGATTGATTGAATAAACCGTTACATAATAAACGTGCTTTTTAAAAACAAAACTACATATTTTCATGGATGTATGATGTATCAGTATACAAATTTATTAAAACTGCTTGTATTTTTAAATGTTTTAAGTTTCCAAAAACATTACAATATATTCCGTGTCTCAAACTTTAATTTAAATACATTTTACAATAGTTTCTGTTGATAGGATAAGTATCTATATTGTACACATATTTTTTTTTTTTAAAAAACTTTATTTAGTTTTCTGGCTAATTAATTACATTATAATACGTATTTACAAAGTTATAAAAATACAGAAAATTTATTACTATAGCATAATATTTGCATCATTGTTTAAAGTAAAAAAAAAAACAATTTCAAACTTAAAAGTTTTTAAATTTTTATCAGTAATTTATTATATTCAAGTAATCCATTTGCAAAATATATTATGAATAGTACTTATCAAAATTGCCATAATATACTCAAAAAACGCGCCAATATATGTTACCAATTTGACTGCAAGGAAAAAGTGGTATAGCGTTTAGTACGGTGTCTGTAACATTAAAAAAAAAATTGTATAGAAATCCTTCATATAGCCTCTAGATCAGACGAATCTGTACTTAGTTAAGTGGGTGTACGGATGTGCATCGTCAGCTCGCTCGGTCATAAATCAAAATTTTGTGGCCGCAACTCCTCCTAGACGGTTTAACCGATTTTAATGAAATTTTCAGGATAAATGTGTCTGGAGCCCAAAATGATCACGTGGTTTTGATTTTTTTCAGTGATACCAACTTTCCGAGAAAAAAATTACTAAAGTTTTCAAAAATTCATATTGGCTACGTTATTTATCTGATTTTATCCAAATTTTTAGAAAAGATTTCCCTAATGCTCCCATTAATTATATAATTTTATTAATATCTATTGTTGCCAACTTTCCGAAAAAAAAAATTACTACAATTTTAAAATTTTTATTATGGCCATGTTATTCAACCGATTTTACTCAAATTTTCACAAAAGATTCTCCTAGTATTCATATAATTCATGTAATTTTAACAAAATACAGTATTGCCAACTTTCTGAGAAAAAATTTATTAAAATTTTAAAAAATTCATTATGACCAATTTATTTAACCTATTTTAATCAAATTTCCATAAAAGTTTTTCCTAGTGCCTAAATAAATTATGCAATTTTAACAAAATACAAGAGTTGCCAACTTATCGAGAAAAAAAATCACAAAATTTTTTAAAAATTCATTGTGGCTACATTATTTATTAGATTCTGATCAAAGTTTCAGAAAAGTATTTCCTAGTGCACACATAAATTATAATAACCCATTTACTTCTAATCTTGTTCATTGTTAATATTAAAATCTATTTACGATGTCAAATATTTACGTATAATTTTTTGTTTTCGAAATCGGCTCATCATTAGTTCATTCGCTCCAGTCATATAAACCGATATTTCTGTAAATATTTTAAAATTCTTAAAAACTAGTAACCTTTAACAGAAAAAAATAATATCGTTTCCTTTTTGAGAATAAAATTTAAATACGAAATTTGTTTTGTAGAACGTGTTTCAGATCTAGTTTTAAAATACACTTAAAGAAGTACAGTTTGCATAAATTTTATTAAAACAGAATTAAGTTTATTAAAACAGAAATACAGTAAGACCCCGCGTTAAGGGGGGTCTTACTGTATTTCTGTATCAGATTTTTTTATTTATTTAAATCAAATAAAAATTAATTTAAATTTTGTTATAAAATTCAATATATTTTACATATTTAATAATAATAAAATTAATATAAATTTTAAAAAAATATATATTTATGAAACTGATTTGGGCAGTGTTGTCATTTTTAGATTAGAATATCAACAAAATGTTAACTTCTTGTCACAATGATGACTAAAAATTTCAATTTGTATTAGGAATGTATAAACAAAGTTTATTGACATTTCATGTTGTGTTATAAATTATCAAATACATGTTGATTTTTGTAGAACTTAAAACACATTATTGTACAGAAAGTCTCATTCCGACCACCGTTTTAGTTTTACGCACAAGTTTGACCAATCCAAATACTAAAAACTAAAAATGTGTCAAGTGTTTGGATTGGTCAAATTTTTGTGCTTCTGCGTAAAACTAAAACGCCGGTCTGAATGAGACTTAAGATTTAAATTTTGTTTAAAATAATAATCATGTAAATCTGGCAAATTATATTTAGAGTAACCTCATTCAGACTGCCAAAACAGTTTTACAGTTTAGTTTCAGTTTAATGATTTAACACAGCACATAACTTTCAGTTACGTCTGCGCAGTGATGATAATTTAAATGCTTTTAAAAATCAATGCTGACATTTCTGTTTACATTATATACAAGATAAATAGTTTTTTATTATCTTCAGTACAGTTTTCTGCAGTTTAAGTTGTTTTGTTGTGTTAAATGTATCTGAAGAAGAATTTATTATTATACAAAATAAGACCGGTATAATTATTTTAAAAATACGAATGCAAAACCTAACATTTGGAATAGTATAAGACATAAATATAATTTTGCAAATTTCTTTGTTTTTTGCTAATTTTTCTTCTGATGTTTCTGATGAGAACGAATATACTTCTTTTAATGTCCACTCTCAATAAAAGTTTTCTCACAAATTACGCACTTATGGGAACTCTCATTTGTATGAATACAAATATGCAAATTTAAATATCCGTTTTGAGTAAATGATTATTCTCAAATTTTGCACTTTTAAGGTTTTTCCTTGTATGAGAACGAATATGTTTTTTTAAGTTTCCACTTTCAGTAAAAGTTTTCTCACATATTTCGCATTTAAAAGGTCTCTCATTTGTATGTATCCGCATATGCAATTTCAAATGTCCACTCTCAATAAACGTTTTTTTACATATTTCGCATTTATAAGGCCTCTCATTCGTATGTATACGAATATGCAATTTTAAATTTCCACTTTCAGTAAATGCTTTCTCACATATTTTGCACTTATAAGGTTTCTCCTTTGTATGATAACGGATATGTCTCCTTAATGTTCCATTTTCAGTAAGAGTTTTTTCACATATTTCGCATTTATAAGGTCTCTCATTTGTATGTTTACGAATATGTACTTTCAAATTATCATTCCGAGTAAAAATTTTCTGACATACTGTACATTTATAAGATTTATTTTTCTTTACAGATTCATCAGTTTCTTTTAAGCTGAAAATATTATTTTTGTTCGAATTTCTACTAGATTGACAACGTTTTATTTCGATTTCATTCTCAAAATCCTTATATTCTTCCTTAATTATTATTTCTTCAAATTTAATATTTGTATCTTTTTCCAAATCTACTTCAGTGGATTCTTCATTAATAACTTCTTCTTTCACACAAACAAACTCAAAATTTGTATTATTTTGTGATTCTAAACTTTCTTCAACTTTAATGTTTATATCAGTTTCCAAATCTAGTTTAATGTATTTTTCATCAATATTCTCTTCTTCGCTTACGCTATCATTTTTCATAACTTCACCATTTTGCGATTGTTGTTCTGCATATTGCTTTAAAATTTCTTGCGATATATAACATTTTTCTATAAATTTATAAGTTTCATCTAATCGAATAGAACAAATTGAGCAAATACAATCCGATAACTTCTCGGTACATTCCAGCTAAAAATATAAAATAAAATTACAACAAGTTCCTGTAACATTTAACTGATACTTGATGTATTTGTGTGATCTAAAACCCACTATAAGCAGTGGGTTCGATACTTGGCTATGGGGTAACAAATGGTGAGAAATAATCCGCGCAAAATACAAGTCTAAACTTGTCTAAACTTGTCATAACAACCTATTCCCACTATTTTTACGCTCAGTTTACTACACGGTATTAACTGCGCAGTCCGAAATTGCGCAATTATTTCGTACCGCGCATATGTGTGTGTGAAAACTAGAGTAAAATCTGTACTCAAACATTTTTTTAACTACCCAATAGAAACGGAGCGTATGTGTGTGTGTGCGTGTGTAGTTTTTGTAGTTCATTTGACATTTCTGTCGATGCAATACTATTATTAATTTGTGGTTAATATGTAAGTTAGGGATCCCATTCGTCCCGTTTTGACCAGGACAGTCCCGTTTTTATGGATATTGTCCCAGTGTCCCCACAGAATGCACCGGAACATAAAAATGACATAAAAATACTAATATCGTCCGCGAATAAACCTAATATTTTAGTAAATTCATTTAGATTATGTCTTTCTATTATTTTCAGTGCAACAATCAGTTTGAAAATTCGTTAATGTAACTTTGTTTTCAATGTTTAATTTATTTAAATGTTTTGTTTATGGATATTGCTTTTTTTTATTAGAATTCAATGTACAATTTAAATTTTTTCTTAAAATTAAAATAGAAATACACACCCAAGAAAAAAATATTTTTTTAAATAAAATTTAAAGCGTCCCTTTTTTACATTTCATAACTATGGGATCCATAATGTAAGTATGTAGTAAAATATGTCACAGAATGCACAATTTCGCTAAAATTTTCCTGTAGAATTAATTAATACTGTGCAGTTAAAACAGTTAATTAATTGAGCTTATTAAATGCGGTAGCCGAGCGTGTTTGAACATAAGTACTACCGAATATAATTGATCAAACCCGCTGGCCGGCGTTTCTGTTCGCAGTAAAAAAAAATTAAAATGTCAAAAAATCAAGCATTAAAACAAAATCGGACACTTAGGTTTGAATTTGTTTTATGTAATCTTTATTGTTCAAATTACAACTTAATTTATATCGATTATGCAATCAAACAAAGCGAACAAAGGTATTAAAATTTAAAACTCTAAACTAATTTAGATTAAATGTGGCCTGTTTTCAAAACTTGTGGAAGAGACAATAAATATCAATTTTTAAGTATTTTACTTACAATTTCCGATGCAATGATTTCCAATTTGTATGATAACAATACATTATCCGAATCCATTGTAGTTAGAGTAAATGTTATATTAACACAACCAGCACATAGTCGACAACGTTTTTCATTTAAATGTTGTTTTAATATTATTTGAGAATCGATACATTGCTTAATAAATTTATAAGCATCATTCAACTGAACAGCGCAAATTGTACAAATACCATTCGGTAATTTGATCCTGTAATCTATCTAAAAAAAAGTCAAAGATTTATAAATAATAATGTATGTCACAATCAAAACAAACTACTTAATTCTTACAATTTTTGGAATAATTGCTTCCAATTTATCGATGAAACGTTTGCCATCTGAATCCAGATTAAATATAGTGAACAATACATTTTTATCACTTGTACATAATTGACAATGTTGTATAAAACTATTCATGATTAAAATTAAATTTTACACCAAACAACCTTCTTACAAAGAGTAAAACATAAAAATATTTGTGTTTGACAGTATTAGAGGTTGTTAACCCACAAAAACTTAAGCTGTCACGAATCCAGTTGGCCAGATGAATTTAGTATAATGTTTCTAATATAAAGAAGAAGAACAAATAACATCGTATTTTTTGCTGAACGCACCATATTTAATTTTGAAAATATTTCATCAATTGCTACTTGATCTAGGTTCTAGCTGTTTGTCTAAATAAAATTCAAATAAAACATTTTCAAAATTAATAAATTATGGCGGAGGTGATTCTATAACTTGCGTGAGCACTTGCGTGAGCAAATTTGGTTATAACTGTCATATATATATATTGAAATTAATCACCGCACCACTTAATAAAGAATTTAATATACATTTTACTGGTTTTATTTACCTGTTCCTATCAAACAATTTACACAAAATGTACGCAACTCAATCAATTTCATTAATAACATTTTTTTTTTAATTTATATTATTAAATATTAATAATAATATTATAAAGCGGCTTATAAGGAACTTCGGGAAAAAATAAACATCAAGTTACATGGTTTGGCTTCATATATTTCACAATATATTTTTCTTTTTATTATAAGTACGTTTCAGCTTCGTAATGAAGCCATCTTCAGCTTTTAATGTTTACGATGTCATGAAATCAATTCATTTTACAGTTGACAAAATTTTAGTTATACAGACAAATTAAAAAACATATAAAACGACGAAACATTTACTATTTCAATAACATTGTTACTGTTTGTTAATTATTAAATACAAACAGTGACAATGCTATTAAAATAGTATAAATTCCGTATTTCTTATTTCAAAAGGATTCTGTATGTCCCTTAGTTGCCTGCGTATAATACGGGTATCATTTCTTCTTTCCTCTAATACTTCCTCTTCATCTAAAGCTATAAAAATACCAGCTAAAGCCATAATAATGATAATCTGAAAAAATTCCGATAAGTTTTAATAGTATATGTGCCAATTTCATCCTAAAAGTTAACGCTAATAAGTCAACAAAAACATAACAAAAATGAATTAAAGAAAAGAGTCATTACTGTCTGTTGATTATGTAAATATAGAATTATAATGTACTTACTGTTGTGAATAATTTATACTAATCCAGTTGTAAACTAGTAGAAAAAGAAAATTGAAATTTTTTGGTTATAAACACCAGCAAAATAAAAGACAACTATAATGTTAGAAAGAGACAGATAGTGTCGCCAGTCAGGACCTCTGTAGGTCACGCAAATATATTTGCGTGTCTCGCAACATATGACGTCACACCCATTAGATCTTCAAATGTCCGCTAGATGGTTTACTGTATACATGTGACAAATCTGTGTTAGTATAGGTGTCGTAAGTGCTCACGCAAGTTATAGAATCACCTCCCAGCAAAAAATACGCTGCTGTTTATTCTTCTTCTTATACAACCAATACTACACAAAATTCATCTGGCCAACTGGATTCGTGGCAGATTTTTTTTAAGTTAACCCCTAATACTGTCAAGTGACTGTCAAGCACAATATTTCTATGTTTTACCTATTGTAAACTATTTTTTTGGTAGAAAATTTAATTTTAATCATGAGTAATTTCATGCAATATTGTCAATTATGTACAAGTGATGAAAATGTATTGTTTACTGTACTTAATTTGGATTCAGATGGCAAAAGTTTCGCGGATAAATTAGAAGCAATTGTTCCTAAAATTGTAAGAATAAAATAACTTGTTTTGATTGTAATATATATTATTGTTTCTGAATATTCTACTTTCTTATTTTAGGTAAATTGCAAGATCGAATTACCGAATGGTATTTGTACGATTTGCGCTGTTCGATTGAATGATGCTTATAAATTTATAAAACAATGTTTCGATTCTCAAATCATATTAAAACGACATTTAAATGATAAACTTTGTCGATTATGTGCTGGTGGTGATAATATAACCTATAGTTTAACTACAATGGATTCGGATAACTTATTGTTATCATACAAATTGGAAACCATTGCATCGGAAATTGTAAGTTAAGTACTAGCTTTAATCAGGTTCACGAAACGAAATTGTATGCTTATTAATTGATAAGTAATTATTTATTATCTATTCCATAAGTTTTGAGAACAGTCCACTTTTAACCTAACCTAATTTAGAGTATTTTAAATTTTAATGCCATTTTTGGTTTTGTTTATTTGAAATTTATGTAAAATAACTTTTAATTTGGATATATGAACATGTATAATAAAAATTACATAAAACAATTATTAATGCTAAAATAAAATTTGTTTTGTTGGAGTACTACTGTGAGAAAAATGTTGGCCCGTATTCTTGACTCAATTTTAAAAGTGACTTTTGTCAAAAGTGCTTCTGACGTTTACTTAAAATTACTAATCAAGCAATTTTAATTGGTTTATTTGAATATAATAATATTTAGTTAAGAGAAAATCAGGGTGTCTAGCGACCGGGAAAACCGGGAATTGTTTTCGGTCCTGGAAAAACCGGGAATTTTTTTCTCGATCGAGAATTTGAAATTTTTTTATATTTTAATTATTAAAAAGTCAAAAATTTTCAAAAAATGTGTATTTATTCTCGAAATATTTTACCCTTAAAAAAATTCAAAATAATTTAGTAAATATGTTTTTACACAATACACTAAGCGTTGCAGTACGCAATGCTTACTCCAAATATATGGAGGCGCTTGCTGTACAAAAAAAAAAACGCGAATCAAACACTCAAATTGCAAAATTGGCGAAAAACAACAGTTAACGAAAGAAAAAGAAAATATTTTAATAAATATTATAATTTATGTGGGCACTAGGAGAAACTTTTCTGAAAATTTGATCCAAATCGAATAAATAATGTAGCCACAATGATTTTTTTAAAAATTATTATGTTATTTTTTTCTCGATAAGTTGGCAACACTGTATTTTGTTAAAATTGCATAAATTGCAGTTTATTTCTAACCGTAGCCATGTAACATACCCACGCAGCTTATAGTGGGATTTAAATCTCTCAAATACATCAAATATTAGTTAAATATATATTTCTTTATTTATTATATATTTCTTTATATTTCGGAGATTTTTATAATATGTAATATTAATTAAATTTTTAGCTGGAATGTACTGAGACGTTATCGGATTGTATTTGCTCAATTTGTTCGGTTCGATTAAATGAAACGTATAAATTTGTAGAAAAATGTTTTAAATCGCATGAAATTTTAAAACAACAATCGCAAAATAGTGAAGTTATGAAAAACGAAATTAATAATGAAAGCGAAATTAAAGAAAGGAATATTGATGACATTAAACTAGATTTGGAAACTGATAGAAACATTAACACTGAAGAAAGATTAGAAGCACAAAATAATATAAATTTTGAATTTGTTTATGTGAAAGAAGAACCTATTAGTGAAGAATCGTTAGACTCGGAATCTTTTGATTTACATTCAGAAATAATAAATAACGAAGAATATTCTAATTTTGAGTACGAAACCGATATAACAGAATGTCAAACTAGTACAAATACGAATGAAATTGATGAATCCGTAATGAAAAATGTACATAAATGTACATTATGTGAGAAAACTTTTACTCAGAAGGGAACTTTAAAAATGCATATTCGTATACATACAAATGAGAGACCTTATAAATGCGAAATATGTGCGAAAACTTTTACTCGAAATGAACATTTGAAAGTGCATTTTCGTACCCATACAAATGAGAAACCTTATAAATGCCAAATATGTAGTTGTAGTTCGACATTACGTGATTGGTACCTAATTGTTTTATAATATTTTGTTGCAAGTGGAAAAAACAACCATTTACTTTACTCGTTGGATAAGCCGCATGTAGTGCATTCTGTACAGCTTTTTCGAAGTCTATGAATATATTTTCTGGGCGGAAATTCTGAACAATATTTTTAATAATAGTGAATAAACGGTCGTAAGTATGTTGTGATTTGTCTGGCAGCAAGCAATAAAGCATAGAAATAACACAATTTGATCCACGTTCAGCCAGAATAACATAGATTTGTTTAAACAATTGAGGACATTCTTTAAACGTTCCGTCCATAAAAGCATTTTTTACTTTATCAGCCCATTGGTTACAATCTTCTCGACCAAAGATTAATAGTCTTTTGAATCTGTTATGTCATTTAATAAAAATTTTACGCGGTGATCCTCAGTGATGTTATAGTATAAATAATTGTCTGGAATTTCCAAGCTGTCGAGTGACGTTGGTGCTGGTGGCACAGCATGTACTGCGGCTCGCTTTCTTTGTATCATTTTCCGTAAAGCTTCTTTGGCCGGGAGTTTCACAAGCACGGGCAAATCCGCGTTTTTCAAATGTTGTTGAATTAATTTCAATGGCCTCTCTGTACTATTGGCAGCAGCATCTTTAATTTTCTGTCGATGATCATTAGCGGAAAACGCAATGACATCCGAGTTGTTGTTATGCGTATTAACTTCTTGTTTAACCTAACAAACAAACAACGTTTATGAGAAAATGTAGCAATAAGGAAAATGAATGAAATTACAGAGTAATATGTTTTAATTAAAATATTTATATAATTATTAAATTAAATTTGAATTAATAAAAGAAATTAATAAAAATAATCAACAAATCAGTAAATACTTAAATACTTACGGTATTTGTAGCGAAGTTTGTATGTAAACGTCCTCTGCATTTTATGTCTCGTCTGGTGCAACGCCAAAATTTGTAACTTTTGTTAACACTGTTTTTGTCAAAGTAATAAGTAAAACCATTAAAAGTTACTTGTTCGCGACCATGATTTGTCACAATTAAGTTTACCAACGACATGCTGTCGCTACCGTTGTCAAATCAGAACTGAAACTGTGGCCTCTGATAACGGTTAGTTTGACGGCAAAATGTATTATAGTTTTACTTTATATTAAATGCAAACCCATATTTAAATAAATATTATACAAAACAATAAATTAGCAAACAATGAAATTGACAAATTAAAAATATGTCTTAATGTATCATATATTTTATTTTATACAAATATCAAATCATAAAATCATTCTCATCATTATCATGACGCCAGCTGAAATTTCGCGCGTAATTCATGCTTTAACTTTTTAAATAAATAACTCGAGAATGGTATAAAATATTAAAAAAAGTTTCAAATAAAAAAACTTCTTTGAACATTATTAATAAAAAAAATTAAGAAACATACACAGAAATAGTTACTAAATAAAACAGAAAAAGAATTATGCTAATAACTTGTCTAATAACCGAGATATGATCGGTTAAAGTTAAAAAAAATATATATTTAAATTTTTAAATATTTTTGGAAAAAATGGATTTTTGAAATTTTGCAAAGAAATAAAAAGTGCGTCTACCCACCATCAGATCGGGCAGAAAATTTCCTATAAGATAATCCTTTCATAAACTATATACCAAAAAGTTACAAAACACTTGCACGATACCGTTGGAGCTTCAACTAAGACTATTTTAATAAATATTAATACGCCCAACTTATAATGTATTTTTATATAACAAATTTATATTAATTTCATTATTATAATATCCATTTTATTAAAAAAGCAACTTACAGTTATTATCCTATTGTTGGGTTTTACAACTATTGAGTGATTCGGATTAATAAATAATGCTATAATATACGCCTAATACTTGGCTAGCGGCAAAATGTCCCGGCGGCAAAATGTCCCGGCGGCAAAATGTCCCGGCGGCAAAACGGCCGTGGCAAAATGTCCCGTGGCAAAATGTCCGGCGGCAAAATGTCGCGGACCCAATACAAGAGTATGACCAATTCAAACACTTGGTGTAAAAACTAAAAATATGTCAAGTGTTTGGATTGGTCAAATTCTTTCACTGATTAATTAATCATTAATAAAAAGAGAACTACAAAAATTAAAACGTTACACTATGAATACAAATATGTTTTTTTTTTACTCGGAGGAAAAGTTTTCTATTTCGCATTTATCAGATTTCTGCTTTTTGCATGAGAATGGCTATGTTTTTTTAAGTGTGCACTTTGAATAAAAGTTTTCTCACATATTTCGCATTTATAAGGTCTCTGATTTGTGTGTATACAAATATGAATTTTTAATTTTTCACTGCAAGAAAATGATTTCTTACATATTTTGCACTCATATGATTTCGTCTTTGTATGAGAACGGATATGTCTTGTTAAGTTTCCACTTACAGTAAAAGTTCTGTCACATATTTTGCATTTATAAGGTCTCTCATTTGTATGAGAACGGATATGCACTTTCAAATCACAACTTTCAAAAATTGCTTTCTCACATATTTTGCATTTATAACGTTTCTCCTCTATATGAGAACGGATATGTATTCTTAATTTTCCACTTTCAATAAAAGTTTTCTCACATATTTTACATTTATAAAGTCTCTCTTTTTGATGAGTACGGATATGCGTCTTTAAATGGTGACTCCTAATAAAAGTTTTCTCACATGTTTCGCATTTATAAAGTCTCTCATTTGTATGTATACGAATATGCATTTTTAAAGATCCACTTTGAGTAAATTGTTTTCCACATATTTCGCATTTATGAGGTCTCTCCTTTGTATGTGTGCGAATATGCATTTTTAAAGTTCTATCTTGAGTAAATGATTTTTCACATATTTTGCATTTATAAAGTTTCTCCTTTGTATGTATACGAATATGCAATTTTAAAGATTCACTTCGACTAAATGCTTTTTCACATATTTCGCATTTATAAGGTCTCTCATTTTTATGTATACGAAAATGCCTTTTTAAATTTACATTATGAGTAAAAGTTTTCTCACATAATGTACATTTATGAGATTTCCGTTTCATTACAGATTCATCATTTTCATTTGAATTTCTACTAGTTTGACAACGTTTTATATCGGTTTCATTCTGAAAATCAGAATATTCTTCCTTAATTATTAATTCTGAATGTAGTAAATCTAAAGATTCTGATTTCAAACTTTCTTCAAATTTAATATTTGTACCATATTCCAAATCTACCTCAATAGCTTCTTCTTTCATACAAGCAGTATCAAAATTTGTATTATTTTGTGATCCCAAACTTTCTTCAACTTTAATGTTTACATCAGTTTCCAAATCTAGTTTAATGTATTTTACATCAATATTCTCTTCTTTAATTTCGCTTTCATTTTTAATTTTATTTTGCATAACTTCACTATTTTGCGATTGTTCTTTTGCATATCGCTTTAAAATTTCATGCGATTTAAAACATTTTTCTACAAATTTATACGTTTCATTTAATCGATCACAACAAATTGAGCAAATACAATCCGATA
Organism: Clivina fossor; assembly: GCA_963966155.1. Taxonomy (NCBI): domain Eukaryota; kingdom Metazoa; phylum Arthropoda; class Insecta; order Coleoptera; family Carabidae; genus Clivina; species Clivina fossor. Next base: position 135,137 of record CAWYQG010000491.1, read on the forward strand.
ACTTATCAGTACATTCCACCTAAAAATATAAATTAAAGTTATATGTTACATATAATAAAAATCTCCGGTGTAAAGGGAGCTTAATAAAGAAATATATTTCTACTAATATCAGCAAGTCCCTATGATATTTAACTATATAGTATTTGATGTATTTGAGTGATCTAAATCCCACTATAAGCTTTGTGACTATGTTACTTGGCTATGGGGTAACAAATGGTTAAAAATAATCTGCGCACAATTAAAAATGCAAGTCGAAATTTTTACAAGCCTGAAAACAGCAACACAGAGCCGCAACATTTTTCTACACAGTAACTATTTCCCCACTACTCTTACAGAAATAACTTTTATTTTTAGCTAAAACATATTATAATAATTAATAAGCTTATTATAAGCAAATCTTATAAAATATATTTAGAACAAGTTAATTTATACATATAAAGCAGATTGTAAATATGTATGTTTGTCCGGTTTTGAAATGCAACGTAGAAGTGAGTTATAAAGTTGAAATTAGCACAGAACCGTATAATACTATAGTCGCGACAAGATAAAAAGATAGGTACGTCGTAATCACGTGATAAAACTTCAACAACATGAAACTCACTAATGAACAAAATTAATTTTATTCTATTCTACATATAATGAACTAAATCTTCTTGTAACTATTTACGTATGTTCTTTTAATCAAATTAAAATGTAATATATACAAATATATCGTATATTATTGGATTTTTTTATCGAAATCAACTTATTTATTTTTGCTATATTTGGCAGCATTGATTTTCAATGTCAAAAGTCACAGTACGTTTATATTAGTTCATTTGACGTTATATTTTGAATGTGTATTTTTGTAATTTATTATTGCAAAAAGATGGTCTAAGCGATGTTAAAATGTTAGTTGGCAATTTAATTTCATATTTTGAACAAGAAAAGGAAAATAATGGGCCATTAATGCCCCTGTCTGCTGTACGCGAGAAGCTCATATAAACATAGTAGTGAGTGACGTTATTTGCCTAGTGACAAAAATTGATGACGTCCTTATCTCTTTATCTTCTCGCCACTATACCACAATGATGGAAAAATCCAAAAGTGGGGATAAGTCTGCGTGAACCGTAGACAAATGCTATAAACGAAAAAACTGAATTAACTAAAAAGATTTTGATGGGAGTTTTATTAATAGTTGAGTCGTTTATCGAGGAATGTTTTTATTATGGAACTATAAAAATTGACTAAAAACGCTTGTTTATAATTTGCCATTCATGGAACAGATTTTAATAAAAGATTTATCAATAGTTGAGTCGGTTTTTTTTTTTCAGGAAAGTTTAACTATGGGACAATGCAGCGTGGGCCGCATGCAAATGATAAAAATTGACTAAAAACTCTGTTGGCTTATAACATAAGATCCACGAAACAGATTTTGATGGTAGTTGAGTCGTTTTCAAGACGTTTTACTATGGGGTAATGCAGCTTGACCGTAGGCGACCACCGCAACTTTTAAAAATTAATTAAAAACTCTGTTCACTTATAACTTGATAGCCACGGAAAAATTTTGATGGGAGTTTTATTAACAATTAGTTTTTTCCATACACATATAATTCTTTTCGTGACCTAGTTAAAGCTAGTAGTGTTTTACTTACAATTTCTGATGCAATGGTTTCCAATTTGCATGATAACAACACATTATCCGAATCCATTGTAGTTAAACTAAATGTTATATTATCACGACCAGCACATAAACGACAAAGTTCTTCATTTAAATGCTGTTTCAATATTATTTGAGAAACGAAACATTGTTTAATAAATTTATAAGCATCATTCAACCGAATAGCGCAAACTGTACAAATACCATTCGGTAATTTGATCTTGCAATCTACCTAAAATAAGAAACATAAAAGATTCAGAAATAATAATGTATATACAATCAAAACAAATTATTTCATTCTTACAATTTCTGGCATAATTGCTTCCAATTTATCTACGAAACGTTTGCCATCTGAATCCAGATCAAGTATAGTGAATAATACATTTTTATCACTTGTACATAATTTACAATTTTGCATAAAACTAGTCATGATTGTAATTAATTTTCTACCAAAAAAGCTTCTTAAATAAGTAAAACATAAAAATATTTTATTTGATAGTATTAGAGGTTAACTCACAAAAATCTGGTACAAATTCCAGTTGGCCAGATGAATTATATGTAATATTTGTAGTATAAGAAGAATAAACAGCGTCGTATTTTTGTTGAACGCACCCACAAAAATAGTAAAAAATACATTTTTATCACTTGTACATATTGATAATGTTGCATAAAACAATTCGTGATTAATTTTCTATCAAAAAGAGCTTTTTGCTATAAGTAAAAACATAAAACTATTATATTTGATAGTATTTGAGGTTCACTTATAAAAATATGTTAAATTAGAGTTAACCAGCTGAATTTTGTGCAATGTTTAATGTATAAGAAAAAGAAGAAACAGCAGCGGGTTTTTCGAGCATACGGAACATTTTTTTGTCCGATGCACGATTTTAAAATGATTTTAAAGTTATTGCAAGTGGCGGATTAAAATGGAACACCCAGTATATATATATATATATATACTGGGTGTCCGAAAAGTTTGGACTGGGTCAAATATCTCGAGAATGAAAGGTTGGATTAACACGATTGCAAAGGAACGTTGTTTTTGACACAATTATCTACCGAATTCTGTTGTAAAAAACCACCCCCACCCCTCCTAAGGGGGTGAGCGTAAGGGTAGTTTTAAAATTTTAAATGGAAACCCCCAATTTTTTTTTCATTTTTGGATTCCTTGACAAATTCTGTGTATGGCCCCAAAATTTCACACCCAACCCTCGCCACCCCTCCACAGGGGATGAAATAAATGATTGAAATAAAAATGATCCTGAACAGTTTAAATGCTCAACTAAATCCACAACGAAAATAAACATGTCAAAAAAACATGTAACCCCACCCAAAATTTCACCCCCAACCCCCGCCACCTCTTCATTTTTATTTCAATCATTTTCTTCATTTTTTTCCTCCCCTGTGTAGAGGTGGCGGGGGTTGGGGGTGAAATTTTGGGTGGGGTTACATGTTGTTTTTGACATGTTTATTTTCGTTGTGGATTTAGTTGAGCATTTAAACTGTTCAGGATCATTTTTATTTCAATCATTTTTTTCATCCCCTGTGGAGGGGTGGCGAGGGTTGGGTGTGAAATTTTGGGGCCATACACAGAATTTGTCAAGGAATCCAAAAATGAAAAAAAAATTGGGGGTTTCCATTTAAAATTTTAAAACTACCCTTACGCTCACCCCCTTATTTATGGATTATGTAATGTAATGACAAATAAAGTATGACTTTTCAATAAAACTCTTGTTTTCCGAAAGTATCTTGATTACAAAAATTAGAAAATTTCGTGTTATTTATAGAACTTCAACCTCTTGTATTTTGGTAACCAGAAGGAATAGGACCTATGTTCATATGACATTTTTGGCTCAAAATAACCTCAGGAATAAGCTGTTAAAGTTTGTTACACTAGTCCTGAATCACCCTATATATATATATATATATATATATATATATATATATATATATATATATATACAGTGTGTCTCAGGATTGATGTTACAAGAGGTGTAATGGACTAAAATTTTTTGAATTTCATTTCAAGATTCTGGAATTAAGCCCTGCTTGGCGTGAAACGAATTTTAAGAATTTTTTCGTTTTTTGAAAAACAAAATGGCCGTGACGGTGAAGCAAGAACTATTTTCTTTTCAGGTAAAGTACCCTTTTTGTTTAGGATACGACAAAATTTTATTAAGAAAAGTTGTTTATAATGACAAGTCATGGCCGTATACCAAACTTCAGGACGATCTACCTACTTTCATTAAACTGTCTGTTTTAGATTGAACAAAATAAATTGTAGGTATCTATTAATTTATTAAAATTTTTATTTGTTTTTTCATGGCCTCCCATTGTTATTTTCTTTATTTCACGCCGTTTGGTGTAAATTCCGAATTCGCAGATAACGCTGAGTAATTTTTAATAAATTTATTGCACATCAATGATATTATTAAGCTTCGTAAGTTAAATTTGTTGTAAATACTATTTGTTTCGTTCAATGGTCTACAAATAGTCTGAAAAGAAAATAGTTCTTGCTTCACCGTCACGGCCATTTTGTTTTTCAAAAAACGAAAAAATTCTTAAAATTCGTTTCACGCCAAGCAGGGCTTAATTCCAGAATCTTGAAATGAAATTCAAAAAATTTTAGTCCATTACACCTCTTGTAACATCAATCCTGGGACACACTGTATATTAGTCAGGCACTTTGAGATAAAAATCACATTTTTTATGTAAAAATATTAATAAAATTTTAAGAAATATATATTGCTTTAAATAATTTATAAATTGTTTTAATAAAATAGTTAATAACTATGTAATTTTATAAATAAATATAAATTGTATTAATTGAACGTGTATACAGTTTTGTACAAAAACAAAGTTAAAAAATTGAAGTTTTTTATGCAAAAATATGCTCGTTTTAGAGGCCATGATTTGTGAACAATTTTATTTATAATTTGTGTCAAATATTTGGTAATTATATAACTTTTACTCGTTGTTTCATTGTCAAATATATCAGTTACACATAGGGCGATCAGAAATTTGTTTCTGTTTTGCTTCTAAAAATAAACAACTACGTTATGAACAGATGATATTAAAATTATGTTTCGTATGTTATTATACGTACTTACAGCCGCTGTTGACAGATCACGTAAATTAAATTTACTAGACAATTCACAGTGTTATTAGGGTGTTGTTGATAAAGAAATAAATATATATCTTTAGATCAGAAATACTGGAGTTTTTTAAAATAACTATTTTGTGATATGTTTACTAAAGTGTATGTATATAAACTGATAATTTTATATATATGATTAATTTTTTTTAATAAAAATAATTTTTGTCCATATTTCTTAAATGATCATGATTTTGAATATTTTAAATAAAAGCCACTAGGGCCAAACCAGACTGGATTTTATCTGTCAACTCTGGTTGTATTCCAAAAAGCACTGATATTTTTTTGTAATTTTTAGTATTATATTTATGAGAGTAGGAATTTCCAATATTAATTACCAGACATAAAAACAAAAACTTTTTATATTCTCTAATATATTTTGTTATCTTTTACAAAATAAAATATTACAAATTACAAATTATTAAAATAATTATTTTTCCTTATATAATAAAAGTATAAGAATAAAAGATTTATTCTTAGAGGTGTGTATAAATATGTCGTTGTAAGCTTCTATTGTCAGTAAGAATTTTATAGCAAATTTCACATTTAACAGGTTTCTTTCGTGAATGTACACGCATATGTAATTTTAAAGCGCTACTGACAGCAACAGATTTATTACAAATTTCACATTTATAAGGCTTCTCTTGTGAATGCGTATGCACATGTAATTTTAAACTACCATTTCGACCAATAGTTTAATTACAAATTTCACATTTATAAGGTTTCTCCTTTGTATGTGTAAGCATATGATCTTTCAAATGTTGATTTTGACGAAAAGTTTTAATACAGATTTCACATTTATAAGGTTTTACCAGTGTATGTGTACGCATATGATACGTTAAAGTGCCCTTTTGTGTAAAACTTTTTTTACAAATTTCACATTCATAAGGTTTTTCCTGTGAATGCGATCGCATATGATCTCTTAAATTGCAACCGATACTAAAAATTTTATTACAAATGTCACATTTATGAGGTTTCTTTGTATGAGTACGCATATGACCTAGTAAACTGCCCTTTCGACTACAACGTTTATTACAAATTTCGCATTTATAAGGTTTTTCCTGTGTATGTTTACGTATATGAATTTTCAAATTTGTTCTACTTAACCAAACTTTTTCACATATTTTACATGGGAACAGTTTCTTTTCATTGCGTGTCTGCCTGTTTGATTTTAAATTCGTATCATCACTGAAAGATTCTTTACAACTGCGACTGTGCTTAAAAGTTGTTCCAGGTTGCAAACAAACGTTATTATTAGCAGTTTGTTTATTAATTTCAGTATTTTCGACATCAGCCTTAAGGGTTTTATCGTCTAGCAAGCGTTCCAATTCTAAATTATATTTCATTTTAATGTTGTTTGCTAATCTACATTCAGCAGAATTTGAAAACCTCTAATTTCATGATCTTGAATTTTTATTTCGTCTTCATTTACTTCGTTAAATAAATAATCATCGTTAAAATTATTTTCACTAAGATTTTCTTCAGGAGTTTCTTTTTTTAGATCAGCTGGTAATGCGATTACTTCTTCACTCGGATATTCCAATTCTCTTTTTACGTTCATATCAAATTCTATATCAATAGTGTCAATGTAACTCTCCTCCATGACTTCTGTTTTGATATTTGTAAGATAATGATTAATATTCACATCATCTTCTTTACTATTATCTTGAAACTGTACGTTAATAGATTCGGAACCACCAACAAGGTTTTCTTGTTCCATAAAATTCGATTGTTCGTCATAATTCGTTTCATCAATATATGTGATTACATGATTTTCTTCTAATTTTCTTTCCTTTATCATAATTTCATAATGTTTTCCTTGTTCTGTGTACTGTCCGTTTTGTAATTGCTCTAAATACTTTTCTAGAATTTCTTGCGAACGAAAGCAGTTCTGGAGAAATTTGTAACTTTGATTTAACTGAGCAATGCACGTGTTGCAAATTGCAGTCGGTAAATTATTATTTAATTTTAGCTAAAAACACATATATTTAATATAAAATATTATATGATAAAATACAATACTTACAAGTCCTGGCGCAATACAATTTAATTTGTCTAATAAAATGATGTCATCTGAATCGCAGTTGGTCAAAGCTGATGCGATATCTTTGTAAGTAATACATAAGCGACAGAGCTTCGAAAACATAAACATGCTTATCTTTTTATAATTAATATTATTTCTAGGAGTATATATTTTTGAATATATATAAAAAACAATATTAGTTACAGAAATAACCTATAAACGAGTTCATGGCTTTCTTCTCTTCATTATTTCTGTGGGTGCGTTCGACTTTCGACAAAATACGCTATTCATTCTTCTTCTTATACATATTATTCTTATTATTATCTTATATATTATTATATATAATATATAATATTATATATATATATATATATATATATATATATATATATATATAATAATATATATATAATTAATATATAATATATATTATTATATTATTCTATGCATTACACAAAATTCATATGGCCAACTGGATTCCTGATAGATTTTTGTAAGTTAACCTATAATACTATCGAATACAATATTTTTATGTTTTACTTTTTATTAGAAGCATTTTTGGTAGAAACTTTAATTTTATTCATGAATAGTTTTATGCAACGTTGACAATTATGTCCAAGTGATATATGTCATTCGTTCATTGATTTGTTCACTTATTTATGAAACTAGTTGGCCAGATAAATGTTGTGTTATAAATTTTCAAATACATGCTAATTAAAAACATTATTCTACATAACATTTAGATTTAGTTTAAAAAATTATGTAAAAAAAAGTGACAAATTATATTTAAAGTAATTGTTTACATTAATATTTAGTTGACGGTCCTGTAGGTAAAGTCAAAAAAAGATTGAATGAAGTTAGATTCAATAGTTGATGTGTGATTGGTGTGCTAGCAGGTTACTTCATTCAACTCAATTGACCTTAGCTGCAGAATAATTACTAAATTTTATCTTTCTATTTTTTATTTTGTTTGAATTTTATTTAGACAAGTAGCTAGAACCTAGATCAAGTTGCAGTTGAGAAAACATTTTTAAAATTAAATATAGTACAATCTGTAACAAATACGTTACTAATTCTTCTTCTTGTTCTAGTAACATTACACAAAATTCATCTGGCCAATTGGATTTATGACATTTCTTTCTAAGTTAACCTCTAATACTATTAAATACGTTTGATTTTTATAAGAAGTTGTTTTTTCGGTAGAAATTTTAATTTTAATCATGAATAGTTTTATGCAACATTGTCTATTATGTACAAGTGATAAAAATGTATTGTTCACTATACTTAATCTGGATTCAGGTGGCAAACGTTTCATCGATAAATTGGAAGCAATTATTCCAAATATTGTAAGAATTAACTAATTTGTTTTGATTGTAATATACATTATTCTTTCTGAATCATTTACTTTTTTTTTAGGTAGCATGCAGGATCAAATTGCCGAATGGTATTTGTACAATTTGCGCTGTTCGGTTGAATGATGCTTATAAATTTATAAAACAATGTTTCGATTTTCAAATAATATTAAAACAACATTTAAATGAAGAACTTTGTCGATTATGTGCTGGTGGTGATAATATAACATTTACTTTAACTACAAGAGATTCGGATAATGTATTGTTATCATACAAATTGGAAACCATTGCATCGAAAATTGTAAGTAAAATACTAGCTTTAACCCAGGTCCACGAAAAAAATTATATGCGTATGTAAAAATTAGAACTGACAAGTGAATTTATAAGAGTTGCTGCGATTTTACTGTTTTAGAATAAACTATAAGCAAACGAGAATTTTTGATCGATTTTCATCATTTACAGCGTTCACCTAATGTTAAGTCTTGTTCAGGTTGCCGTTTTAGTTTTACTCAGAAGCACAAGAATTTGACCAATTGAAGCACTAGACGCATTTTAGTTTTTTTACATCAAATGTTTGAATTGGTCAAACTTTTGTGCTTGTGCGTAAAACTGAAACGGCAGTCTGATTGAGAATTTATGTACAATAATGTTTTTTTAAATTTCTACAAAAATCAACATGTACTTAAAAATTTATAACACAATATGAAATGATGATAAACTTTATTTATGCGTTCCTAATACAAATTGAAATTTTCAGTATTTATTGTGACAAGAAAATAACAGTTTGTTGATACGCTGCGCTGATGTAAAGATGACAACATTTGCCCAAATCAATGTTATATAGTTTATTATTAAATATGTAAAATATATTAAATGTTATATATAATAAAATTTAAATTAATAAATAAATCAATATTATTTTGTAATATTTATTGATAAGTTGTTTTACCTTTATTTAACAATATGAATAAAAAAAAAACTTTCTTTAAGCCTATCATAGGAAATATAGTGGTTAAGGTTCAGATTTTTAGGCATCGACCAGCTAAGCAATGGTTCTTAATATTTAGTCAAATATATATTGTTGGATGAGGCTATTTATACATACGGTATGTATACGTAATTGGCTATTTATCGGTTTATTTATTGGCTAGCTATCGGTGTATAAAACAAAAAACATTTGCTACAACTGTCAATTTGCTACAATTTTCAAAATAAAATAACATTTCTATTCTCAGTTTTTCGCTCAATTGTGCCATTTTTATTAATAAAATAGTTTTTCTAATAATAATAACACTTATTTTATTGTGACATTTATAAATTGCATAATTCTGACAGTTGTAGCTAATGTTTTTTGTTTTATACACCGATAGCTAAATTCATTTTGCCAATTCAATTAATTTTTAATATTTGAATTTTAAGATTATTTATCTCAATTTTTTTTCAAATGTTTTTCATATGGTTGGAAACAATAAAAATATGTACTACCAAAATCAATAATAAAAATATAGGTTGTCATTTAAAAAAAATGTCGATGACATTATAACTTGAAAAACAAATGACATAAAAAATTGAAAAAAACTATTGTCATTTATAAGATCTCTCTTTCGTATGAAGACGACACTATTTTGTTAAAATTCCACTATGAATAAATTGTTTTTCACATATTTCGCATTTATAAGCTCACTCATTTGTATGTATACGAATATGCAATTTTAATTTCCACTTTGAGTAAATGCTTTCTCACATATTTTGCACTTATAATGTTTCTCTTTTGTATGAGACCGGATATGCCTTTTTAAGCTTACACTATGCGTAAATGCTTTCTCACATATTTCGCTTTTATAGGGTCTATTATTTGTATGAGAACAGATATGTTTTCTTAAGCTTAAACTTCCAGTAAAAGTTTTCTCACATATTTCGCATTGTATATTAAACAATAAATTATAAGATTGCCAACTTTTGCGAGAAAAATAATAATAACATTTTTGATAATTAATTGTGCCTAAACTATTTATCCGATTTTACCCAAATTTTCACAGAAGATTTCTCTAGTGCCCACATAAATTATGTAATTTTATACAATTACAGGATTGCCAGCTTTCCGAGAAAAAATTAATAAAAATTTTAATAATTAATTGTGCCTATAATATTTATCCGATTTTACTCAAATTTTCACAGAAAATTCCGCTGGTGCCCACATAAATTACGTAATTTTATACAATTACAGGGTTGCCAACTTTCCGAGAAAAAAAATTACTAAAATTTTTAATAATTAATTGTGCCTCTAGTATTTATCTGATTTGATTCAAATTTTCACAAAAGATTCGTCTAGTGTCCAAATAAATTATGTAATTTTATACAATTACAGGGTTGCCAACTTTCTGAAAAAAAATTAATAAAATTTTTTATAATTGTGCCTATAGTAATAATCCGATTTTACTCAAATTTTCACAGAAGATTTCTATAGTGCCCATATAAATTATTTATTTTTATTTTATTTAAATCATTACAAAATACACTGTAACAAAATTAGCAAAATTACAGAAAAATAATGGTATAATTTTACTATAAAAATCTGTAATTTTATTTTATCATAAATATTCTGTATTTCTACCTCAAAATTCTGTAATTTTTAAATAATTCATAATAATCACACAAAGTAATTAAAAAATTGGCCCAATAAATATTTAAAATTGCTTATTTTCTGCAAAATTGCATCACATACTTTGTAGAATTACATATTGTTTTGGTTGTAACAGGGTGTATAACGGAAAGTTGAAATAAATTTCCCGTATAATTCCCGTATATTTTAAAAAATTCCCATATATAAATATACAAGTCTAACGAAAAAGAAAGTTAAAGATGTATTAAATTGAAGTTATTTATTGCATATATTATATTTAATTATCAAAATTACAGCATGGAACATGAACTATCGCAGCAATCATCAAATTATAATTGCATCTTCTTTTTCTTTATTTCTTCTAAAATTGTATAAATCAATCGCTTCCTTCGTTCTAAATCTTGAAATATTACAAAGTTTTTAAAAATTCACGCACAACGAAAAAATTCCTAGCATAATTTCCGCTTTTTCCCGAATAATTCCCGTTTTTCACGCCCGTTATACACCCTGCATAACTTCTTAAATTATGTAAAATTACAGTTTACATATTAATATCTGTATCATCAAAATAATAAATTTGGTACATATTTTGATATAATAATACTAATAAAATATTAATTCATTTCCAAAATACATTCTTTATGGTTGTAAATTTAGTAATGTATGTAATTATACCAACATTAATATTAACAGAACTAAACAAATGGAAAATTCCTGACAGCAAATTTAATTGAAGTTCTGTAAATTTACTAAGAGAGACCTTTATGTTTATATTTCTCGTTTTGAAAATTTTTTGGCCAAAGTTTTATCCATCTTGGGGGCTGAGGTCCATCATCATCAATACAGTTTGACGGTATCCGGACAATTCACCGAAAACAATTCACCGAAAACCGTTCACCGAAAACAATTCACCGAAAAACAATTCACCGAAGTACCAATTCACCGAAAAACAATTCATCGAAAAACAATTTATCGAATAACCAACTAAAACAGAATTAAATTAAATTAAAATTAATATTAGAAAGTGGTTAGGTTAGGAAAGGTTAGGTTATTAAGTTGGTTTAGGTTTTTTTTTCACTATGTATAAATAGCCAATTGCGAATACATACCGTATGTATAAATAGCCTCATTCTTAATGTTATGAATATTAGGAATGTCTTTAAAAAAGGCGTATTTATTTTTTTTATTTTTTTCTTTAACACTTTTCGGAGGGGTGATGGGTAGGCTAGGCTAGGCTAGGTTAGGTTAGGTTAGGCTAGGTTAGGTTAGGTTGTTTAATTCTATTTCAGTTTGTTATTCGATAAATTGTTTTTCGATGAATTGTTTTTCGGTGAATTGGTACTTCGGTGAATTGTTTTTCGGTGAATTGTTTTCGGTGAACGGTTTTCGGTGAATTGTTTTCGGTGAATTGTCCGCGACCCATCATCATCGCCAAATTTTGACCAGAAAAAAAAAACCAAAAAACCGACTTAAACTTTTAATGCTGAAGCCATTTGAGCGCGTTTCCTAATTAAGCGCACACGCTGATTGCAATAAATCCGAAGGAATACTGCAACAAATACGAGACAGATACCAAACACGCCCGTCCAACTGATATGATGATGATAGATTAGACATGACAGCAAAATGGCCAATCCTTGTCGTATTGTCATTATAATTGTAAAGACGACTGCGCCAAACGTTGCGATCGTATAAAATATAACCAATTGGCCGACAGCTGAACATACGGACAGCAGTAGACAGTCGAGAACGAATCGAGGATACTATAAACAAACAAAAAAAAAACAAGAGTAGTTGGAGTGGTGTATGATTGAGAGGGTGGCTTGCGTGAGCGAAAGTTTCCAAGTAGTAGGAATAAAAGAGCATGTATGAGAGAGGAATTAGTGGAATGTGGATGAAAGTGCGAAAGTTGCTTGTGCTGGATAGGAATGTTTGGAGGAGACTGATTACGGAATGATGAAAAGAGTTTGTGCCACACCCTTTTGGGTACATGGCGTGATTGTGTATGTATGTATGTATGAAAAATAAAACAAATTTATTTCGATTGACTTGATGACTGAATGTAATGTACATATTGATGGTGCACGTTTAGAGCAGGTAGATGAATTTGTGTATTTGGATAGTTTGCTGCTCTAGAGATGGCTGTTTTGATCGTGAAATTGAAAGAAGAGTAAATACTGCTGTTGTAAGGTGCTTCGGGTGCTTTGGAAACTTTTGTTAGGAATGTAAATGTTTCCAAAGAAGCCACCCCGTTTGAGTATATACAATGCAGTTTTAGTGCCCACGTTGATGTATAGGGTAGTGAATGTTAGGTTAGGTTGCAAAAGCATAAACGGAAAATGACTGCTGTGCGAAATGAGATTTTTACGTGGGGTATGTGGTGTAAATAGGTAAGATTGGGTACGAAATAGATTAGTGTATGATGAGTGTGAAATTGAAAAACTAATGTTGTAGCAAAAGTTGGTGTTAGTCAGTTAAGATGGTTCGGACATGTTGAGCGAATGTCTAATGAACGTCGGGTTAAAAAGATTTATTTGACTGATTTTGATGGTATACGTTTGCGTAGACGTCCGATGAGTAGTTGGAGTGGTGTATGATTAAGAGTGTTTTGTGTGAGCGAAAGTTTCCAAGTAGTAGGAATAAAAGAGCATGTATGAAAGGAATTATGAATGTGGATGAAGCGAAAGTTGCTTGTTTGGGTAGGAATGTTTGGAGGCGACTGATTTCGGAATGATGGATGAAAAGAATTTGTGCCACATCCTTTTGGGTACATGGCGTGATTGTGTATGTATGTATGTATGTATGTATGATATCATCATAGTGAAAGCGAAATTCTCACGACCATCTTTTGGTTGCAAAGTTTATTGGATTTATTCGATTCATGATATCTCTGTAAGATCTGTAGCGTTACAGAATATTTTGTCTTTTTTCTGTCTATTTACTGGAAAAAGACAAAACATTCTGTAACATGTTTTATTAAATATGAAGCGAATAGATCCATTAAGGCCATTTCAAGGCAAACAAAAGGCTATATTCAGACAGATGGTGGGATTAGAAAAAAGGATAATTTTACATTCGATTTATTCGTTTAATACTACATATTTATATGGTAACTAATTATTAGAAAAATTAGCTAATTTATCTACAATTAATAATTTAATAACAATTTTTATATTCACACAGAATTAGCATATAAAAAAAATTAATCAAATATATAATTGTCTATATTTTCTTTGTTTATTATTATTTTGATTGCCAAAAAATATATATGTTGTTAATTGTTATTATAGTACTTATGTATTAATTTCAGAATTTATTTATGTGCAGTTTATTTGTAAAAAAATAATTTTCATCATTTTCCTTGAAAAATGCGATTTTCTCTTATCTCACACATGTTTTTTATTTGAAAAAAATATATGATTAATCTTAATAATAATAACAACACATATATTTTTTGGAAATCAAAATAATAATAAACAAAGAAAATATTGACAATTAAATATTTGATTATTTTTTTTATATTTTTTATGTGAATATAAAAATTGTTATTAAATTATTAATTGTACATAAATTAGCTAATTTTTCTAATAATTAGTTACCATAAATATGTAGTATTAAACGAATAAATCGAATGTAAAATTATCCTTTTTTGTATTCCCACCACCTGTCTGAATATAGCCTTTTGTTTGCCTTGAAATGCCCTTAATCATACAGAAATACACTCTGTAAAAAAAATAATAGCGAAATTACAGTAGTAAAATTTTACTATAAAAAAATCTGTAATTAAATATTCGAGTATTTCTACTTCAAAATTCTGTAATTTTGTACATAATTCATAATAATCACGTAAAGTAAGTTACATACTTAACGTAAAATTATATATTGTTGATATAACTTCTTTAGTTATGTAAAATTACAGACTTGTCATATTAATATCTGTAATAATTCATCAAAAAAATACGTAGATATATTTTGGTCTAATATTTTCAGTGTAAGTCATTCATTTCAAAATACATCCTTTACGTGAGGTTTGTGGTGTAAATAGGAGAGATCGGGTACGAAACAGAACAGTGTATGATGAGTGTGAAATTGAAAAAGATGTTGTAGCAAAAGTTGGTGTTTGTCAGTTAAGATGGTTCGGACATGTTGAGCGAATGTCTAATGAACGTTTTTGGTTAAAAAGATTTATTTGAATGATTTTGATGGTATACGTTTGCAGGTGAACGTCCGATGAGTAGTTGGAGTGGTATGATTGAGAGTGTTTTGCGTGAGCGAAAGTTTCCAAGTAGTAGGAATAAAAGAGCATGTATGAGAGTGGAATTATGAATGTGGATGAAGCGAAAGTTGCTTGTGCTGGATAGGAATGTTTGGAGGCGACTGATTTCGGAATGATGAAAAGAGTTTGTGCCACACCCTTTTGGGTACATGGCGTGATTGTGTATGTATGGTAAATTTAGAAATGTATGTAATTATACCAATATAATAATATTAACAGAACAAACAAATTTTTAGCTATTTATGAAAAATTCCTGAAGTTCTGTAAATTTACTAAAAGAGACTTTCATTCCGTTAGTAATATCATATTACAATAATGTTTGTAATATGTATATTTGTTAAACAATTATGTTAACGTTAGTTCACACGGTTGTAATTGATATATTCAGACACGTAGCTCAAATACAAAACATGTTGAAGGTAATATTGAATTTATTCGTTTAATACAACTTATTTATATTGTAACTGACTGTTCGGAAAATTACGTAATGAATATTGAATTAACAATTCAATAATAAATTTAATATTATTAATTGATTTATATAAAATAAAAAATAGTATATTTTTTAACTGGCTCTATTTTCTATCGAGGTACCGAAAAAATACTTGAGATATAATATCCTATGTAGAATAATATATATTTTTTGAATTTTTGTGTAGTTTGGAAAATAGAGAAAAAAAATTTTTTTTCCAAAAAAAAATATATTTTTTGCTTTTTTTGGCCAAATTATAAATACGAAAAAATTCAAAAAAATATACCGGGTGCCCAAAAAGAATGGAAACAATTAAATATCTCGAGAACGGCACATCTGATTACAAAGTTACAAAACACGTTTTTCTTTATTTTTGAAAATCTATTTAGGGGTGGTATGCGAAAACCACCCACACCTCCCCTGGCGGAGGGGGCGGAGGCATGTTTTAAAATTTAAATAGGAACGCCCATTTTTATTGCACAGTTGCATTCTCCATAAAAAACTGTTTCTGGATTTGCAAATTGAGCCCCCCAGCTCCACCCCCCTCGGAGCAGGAAAGGGGAGAAAATTTGAAAATTTTTGCAAAAACTTTTACTTTTTATTGCAGTTTTGGATTTTCCTTCTAAAACTGGATATAAAATTATCGCATTTAAAAAAAAAACTAAAATGGTAGATAGCTTTGACCTAAATCCAACACAATTTACCACCAGGTATTATTTGAGATGAAAAGTTGGTACCCATTCGCATGTGTGGAAGTGAGAGTGGAAGTGCGTTTTTCAATTTTATATCCAGTTTTAGAAGGAGAATCCAAAACTGCAATAAAAAGTGAAAGTTTCTGCAAAAATTTTCAAATTTTCTCCCCTTCCCTGCTCTGAAGGGGTGGAGCTGGGGGGCTCAATTTGCAAATCCAGAAACAGTTTTTTATGGAGAACGCAACTGTGCAATAAAAAATGGGTGTTCCTATTTAAATTTTAAAATTTGCCCCCGCCCATCCCGCCAGGGAAGGTGTGGGTGGTTTTCGCATATCACCCCTAAATAGATTTTCAAAAATAAAGAAAAACGTGTTTTGTAACTTTGTAATCCGATGTGCCGTTCTCGAGATATTTAATAGTTTCCATTCTTTTTGGACACCCGGTATATTATTCTACATAGGTTATTATATCTCAGGTATTTTTTCTGTACCTTTAAGATCGTTTTTGTAGAAAATAGAGCCAGTTACAAAATATACTATTTTTTAATTTATATAAATCAATTAATAATATTAAATTTCATTATGTAATTTCATTATGTAATTTTCCGAACAGTCAGTTACAATATAAATATAAGTTGTGTTAAACGAATAAATTCAATATTAACTTCAACATGTTTTGTATTTGAGCTAAGTGTCTGAACATAGCAATTAAAACCGTGTGAACTAACGTTAAAATTACAGAGCAGTTGAGTAATTATACCTAGAAATACTGGGGAATCATAGTATCTCATGGTTTCTGTAGGTAAAATTACATAATTTACATACATTTACATAAGAGTGTATCCAAAGTGACTGCCTTGTGAGAAATCCGGTTCTACAACGTAAATGTGGTATCCGGACAATTCACCGAAAACCGTTCACCGTTTCATTTGGTTATTCGATAAATTGTTTTCGATGAAATGTTTTTCGGTGAATTGGTACTTCGATGAATTGTTTTCGGTGAATTGTTCGCGACCCCGTAAATGTATAGTATTTACCTGCATCATAAATTGCAATGAAGTAATAAAACCACCCTGTTGCAGCAGTGAACTGGCAGTAAAGAGACATGAGAATAAATTAACGGCACACATCATCTGAACCGAACTCATTCCGTAGGTTTTAAACAGGGCACTTTGCCAATTCGATGTAAAACTATCGAAGAGAATATACGATCCTAATAAGATAAAACCGGATATGGTTGTGGTCGATGTTGAGTCTTTCCGGTTATCGTCCGTATCCAACATAAAGAAAATCATTCCGACTGATAGAATCACCGCTGTCACATATTCATAGTATTCGTATTTTGTGCGAGAGACTATTTTGCCCATTATCATCACTGGAATCACTTTGCCTGCTTTTGCTAAAACCTGGAAAAATTTAAATTCATTTTCTCAACTATTCACTCCAATTCACTAACATACCGGGTGTTCGTTCGTTAAGTTCGTATGGGAGTTTAACATGTTATTTCGATAAATTGCGATATACTACTTTCTCGAGTAAAATTCGAAGAAATACTTAGAATACTTTTTGATAGACAATAAAAAGTTCTATAATTTGGTTTTAGTTTTAATTTGCTAGCATGTGCCGTTTGGGCGCTAGAATTTATTTTAGATTTTTTGGTTTTTATTTTTTTTTCTCAAAAACTATGAGGTCTAGGAAAATAAGCATGACATGGAAAAATGCGGAATAATGAATACGATAATTTAGTGAAGAAACCATTATTCTACGATGCATCGTTTAGTAGAAAAAAATTAAAAACTGAATTTTTGAAAATTTGACAAGGAGACCCTTGGGATTTTTTCAAAATAAAACTTTTTTCAAAATTTGCTCAAAAAAAATCTGAAAAAATTCAGTAAAATAAAGAAAAAAATTAGCTACATAATAGCTAGGTAACTTTTTTCTAACTCATTCTGGTTTGCCAGGAAAAATTATTGAAAATTTTAGAAAACATTTTAGAATTTTCAATAATTTTTCCTGCCAAATCAGTATAAACTAGAAAAAAAAGTTACTTAGCTATTATGTAGCTAATTTTTTTCTCTATGTTATAGAATTTTTTCAGATTTTTTGAACAAATTTTGAAAAAATTTTAAGTTACCGAGAAATTTTCAAAAATTCAGTTATTAATTTTTTTCTACTAAACGACGCAACCTAGAATAATGGTTTCTTTACTCAATTATAGTACTCAATGTTCCGCATTTTTCCATACCATGCTTATTTTTCTACACGTCATAGTTTTTAAGAAACAAAATAAAAACCAAAAAATCAAAAAAAATTCCAGCGCCCAAACAGCACATGCTAGCAAATTAAAATTAAAACCAAATTATAGAACTTTTTATGCTCTATCAAAAAGTATTCTAAGTATTTCTCCGAATTTTACTCGAGAAAGAAGTATATCGCAATTTATCGAAATTGCATGTTAAACGCCCGTACGAACTTAACGAACGAACACCCGGTATATAGGTCCTGGAAGAGTTAGCCCCCCCCCCCCCCCATAAGTATGCCAAAAGTAAAATCAAATATAAATTCCCTCAGTAATGAGAATCACAAAATATCCAATTAAAATAAAGATTTCTTAGTAGGTGGGTGTGTGAAAAAAGACTGGGATATGGATAATTTTAATTAATACTAAAAAATTAATACAAATTTGTGTTCGTAATTTTGTAAATTCGCCCAAACATATTTTTTTTCTCTTATCACAAATGAAATTCTCTGACTTTTTCAGGATCAACAAAATTTCCTGACTTTTTCCGGTTTTGACTACCCTGAATATTATTACGGAAGTAAACAAATTTTAGTGAGGTTAGTTTTTCCTTGCAAAAGTTCCTAAAGCACCCAAGGCATCTTACAGCCACACCGGATAATAAGCTACTCAAATACACAAATTAATCTACCTGCCCTAAATGTTCACCGTATCAATAGCTCTAATATTACATTCAGTCAAGTCAAGTCATCTTCTCGAAAAACTAAAACTTTGCACTTATCAATAACATTCAACACAAGATTTATATATATATATATATATATATATATATATATATATATATATATATATGGGTCATTCCATGTATCTTCCATAATATCTGTTTTAATGACTATTTTAAGTCCCCTCTGATGAAAAAAAAATTTTTCAATTGATATTTTATGTCAAAATATACACATTTACCTCAAAAAGTGTCAAAACGCTATAAAATCGTTAAAAGTGCTATTTTTAGATTATAAGCGAATACACTTCAGAAAACGACTCTTTGGGCTAGACCACCTTATTTTTAAGTCACAAGGAAGCTATGCACCATGTTTCAGCCAAATCGGAGACCCAAAAGTTTTTTCGACCCCAAAATTGGGTGATTTGACATGGAATGATGGAATATATATATATATATATATATATATATATATATATATATATATATATATATATATATATAGTTTACCAACAACATTAATTCGTATAAAATCATCCTCCTCAGTTTGTTTGATTGATAGAATTAATAAATAGCCACACACTTTTGGCATACTTGAGGGAGAGCTAGCTTCCGGAACCATATGCTACAATAATTATTCCTCACCTGACTGGGAAACGAAACGTATTTTAAAGCCTCATATTGACACCAAGAACTCAATATATTCGAAAACGAACAGAATACATATTTATGCAGCGGTGCTTTATGCCGGGGTTGTCGTGTAAAAAACAATACCGTTCCGGCCATACAAAACGCTAAAATCCGATTAATCAATACGAGAAATTGGGAATCTTTAAAATAGCCCCGTTCGCCTTTCTCGTTTAGATATTCACGTGTCATAACTTTTTCCTGTAGCAAACCCCATGCTAAATAAGACACTTGGAGGCCCAAAAAACAGAATACTAATAGTACAGCTTCTTGCAGAGCGGATCTTTGGTGTGCGCCTGCTGTTAAAGAAGACGTTAACGGATTTTGAGCATGTTCATCTTCATTTTCGCCCAAACAGAGACGTACTATCGATGGAAAACATCCGCTATCTGTAACATTACCCGTTACAATAGGTAATTTTCACAACTAATCGTAACTCATTTTTACTTTACCTGATGCTGATGTTGTCTCCAAATATTTGTTATTTTTTATATATTTATAGACTAAGTAGCCAGGTACAAATACGGTTGCATAATTGAAAATATTTACACAAAGATGTAGAAACCAGACGTAATTGTGGTTTACATGCTGTAGCATATCTTTATTTATCAGAAGTTTGTTTAAAATTAGTAAGATACCAATTGATGATACAACTGAAAGACTGCCCAAAGAAACATTATTTATAATTTATAGATAAGTATATGGATTTGTTACCAAGTATTTATTTTCGTCATATTCTTTTCCTTAATAAATATATTTACTACAACATTTATTCCTAAATATCATTTAAGTGTTTTTTAGGTTAACAGACACAAAACTGTCAACTGTCACACGACGAAGCATTTTCGGGTCGCTTTGGTTGGATTGGTTAACCGTGATGACATCATTTATTTATTCTATTTTATATTATGTTATATATTATTTTTATTTATATATTTTATTATTATTATATTATATATTATGTCTCAGCCGAATGCTTTGGTTTAACCGGGTTTGACAAACTTGCGCGCGCTATTTGATTTTGAGTAAAGAATATTCGAAATATTATTATTTTCCGTTATAGTTGGTTTATTATTAATAAACGTTATTATTATTTTTATAAACTAATTAGAAAAAAGATTAATTTTTTTTTTACAAATTTAGTTTAAATAAATATAAAAAGAAGTTAATATTTTATTTCCAAATATATATATATTTAATATTAATATTCCAAAACCTTAAATATAAACGCAAGCACAACACTCTATTTCGTTAAAATTATATATTTTATGAGGGAAGTAGAAGAATCTTTTGTGGAAATTTGATTAAAATCCCTAGGTCAAAAATGAGGAAAACTCTGGCAATGTAATTAATTTTAAATATTTTATTCAATCAATAAATTTTCAAGTAGTAGAAATAGAAGAGCATGTATGAGAGAAATTATGAATGTGGATAAAAGTGCGAAAGTTGCTTGTTTGGATAGGAATGTTTGGAGGCGACTGATTTCGGAATACCCTTTTGGGTATATGGCGTGATTGTGTATGTATGTATGTATGTAATAAATTTTATAAATATATATATTAATATGAATATAGAACATTTGCAATCGCAAAATGCCTATAATCATTAACATAGCTTTTTTTTTTAATACAAAAACTGTTTTTAAATATACACAATAATAATTAAACTTATTTATTAAATAAATGCAATTTTAAATATCGAGATATTGTACATTGACATTGAACGTTTTGAACGCGTTGTTCAATTTGCATTCAAACATCGTACACGAGTATTTTTTCTAACTGTACACTATAAAAAAATATATAAAAAAAACTTTTTTAAAAACCACGCTTATATTTAAATGCACTAAAAAGAGGAAAATAATTTTTTTCCAGGTTATCCAAAAATTTTAGAAAGAAATATTTCGCAATGATGATTAAGCGCTTCACGCTTTTATTTCTTTCTAAAAAAATTTAACTCAATTTTTTTTTAACAAAATAAACAAAGTTAACTCCTAAACTTTCTTTTATAATTTGCTTAAAAGTCAAATAAAATAACTGCTATATTCCTATATAATAATTAGTATTATTTATCAATTTGAAATCTCATGTTCACTTTATAAATATGTACAATGACCACCACGACATGTACGCAGCACAGCTTATATTGTGATAATTATGTTACACTGCAATTATTATATATATATATATATATATATATATATATATATATAATAATTGCAGTGTAACATAATTATCATATATATATTATATATATATATATATATATATATATATATATATATATATATATATATATATATGTCGGAGTAGATAAATATTAACAATAACCAATATTTCAAATATTACAATATTTTAACTATAACAAAAATACAACAGACACGTGGCAATCCCGACATCCAGCTCGATCGCACATACACAACTTAATGATCTCATACCCCCTTGCTCTAATATTTCGGCTTCATTGTTTAGTCTCAATTCGTTATCGCTTATAATAACATAACTTTGTTTATATCCACTTCTTCGATCGAGTGGTGTCGGTTCTGCCAGCAAAACGCGCCGTCAGCACGCATGCTTACGCATCTATTTGTTATGATTTTTACATGACAAATTCATAAACACAATATACAGAGTGATCCATATAAATTAACATACAGGACGATCCACATATATAGGGTAATCCCCGACACGGCCATTCTGACAAATCGCACGACCTCGTGCGAGCTTAGTCTAAAAAAACACACATTATAATAAATGTCATTAATTATATCGTATTGCAAACATAGCCAGCGAGTCCCGCTTCGGCCATTTCTGATTCATACAATAGCTCACTCTACTTAGATAAGTCCACGAAGTAGACTTTCCAAGTCAGATATCATCAATACACTGTCTTCTAGTGAAGACCCATTTTTGAGGTACACTCCTCAACACATAATTACAAATACTCAGTAAATTACAGGTCTCAAACACGACCACCACAAGATTTTCTCACAGCACTTGCTAGAGCGTTACATACTCTAGCCCAATCAGTCCATTGACTGCAAAATTCGTTCGGTCCCTCAGTTGACTCTCTCAACTTTCATCAAAACTTTATCACTGGCCCTTACTGACCACACCTGGCCTTCCTCAGGAACTCAAGGGTTCCTCCCCTTTACTGACGGATTCGAGTCTATTCGGACTCAGGAGGACACGCCCCCTCATCCAGAAAACCACCGTTCACTGGGATTCACTCAGGAGGACACACCCCCTCTTCCAGAGAACCACCGTTCACTGGGATACACTCAGGAGGACACACCCCCTCTTCCAGAGAACCTCCGTTCACTGGGATTCACTCAGGAGAACACGCTCCTCATCCAGAGAACTACTGTTCACTGAGATACTCTTTCATCCAGAGAACCACTGTTCACTGGGATACACTTTCATCCAGAGAACCACTGTTCACTGGGATTCACTTTCATCCAGAGAACCACTGTTCCACTGGGATAACCAATCACTCAACACAACATTACATTCTGGTCCACACTTGAACCACTCTCTTGCACATACTCATCCGATCCACGGAGCATCGGTTTCAACTCATACCTGTCCCCACTAAGGACTTCTACGACCTTCAAAGGCCCTCTATATTTTTGATGAAACTTAGTTTCATTACACTCGCCATTCTTCAACAAAACAAATTTATCAATTTTAAACAATAGAACAGCTTGTTCTCTCAATTGATCTAACTAAATTTTATCAATATTAGCATGAGCAGCTAAACCGAAAGGCCTTGCAACCTTACAAATCATCATCTCAAGAGCACTACATTTAGTGACTCTGTTTTAGTTAAATTTATTGCGAACTGTACAATAATTTTAAAGCAAACATTACTCGCTCAATTTGACAAAACATGAAATTTAATTCCAAACAAATAGCCATTTATTGCTATTTAGACAAAATTTGTATTATACTAAATACTATATCTTTCCCAATACCGACAAAAAACTCTATTAAAAATTCTTTGATTAATAAATTTCAAAGAAACACATTTTCCTCAAAAGAGAACATTCTGCTTTAGAATCAAAAATAAAAGGAAAGATCTCACCCTCATATTCAAGCTGAACATAACGCATTTCAACTTTCTAATTCACACTGACGGTGTCCAGTCTGTTCACAATTGTAGCATTTTTGGCTTGATTTGTTGTTTATCTTCGGAATCCCTCTTGGTTATGGCTTGCAGCTCTTGTTGTAGTTGATTTCGGTCGTCGATTTTTGTTGTGTAAGCAATTCGTTTTAATTGCTGATCGAATTCAAATAAATGCGCCATTGACAACGCCACATTAATCTGTTCTGGATCAGATGTCTGCCATCGTGTCATTTACAGACGTTTTGCTCAATTCATACAAACTCAAAAAAAAACAATAAAAAGTTATCGTTAAAAATATCACACAGTACTTACTCGGTTATCTATCACATTTATTACTTACTTCGTTATCTTTTCATAACACATTTTTTTTTTTAAATAAATAAATCAGTTGTATGATACACATACACTCTTAACGCCTCCAATATAACTGCATTCATTGTACAGTAACTGCGCAGATGTTGACTTATAATTAAAAGAAATCTTTTAATTATTTCTACTTTAATTCATTTTAATAACTTTTGATTATAACTTAAATCCAGTACTAAAATTATTTATTTTTTTCATTCATTTTTTTTGTTATAATTATTATTATTTTAATTATCAAGATTAGATCACTGCTAACCCACAATTAATTGACACATACTACGTCACACCGAAATCTCTCTCGCCTTCTGAGAAGTAAACATAATCCAAACTAACGCCAAACATATCAAAGATAACAAAAATATAAATAAACAGAAAAATAGCTAAATGCATTTTCCTCATATTTTAATTTAAGATTTTGTTGTACTTTAAAAATAAAGTTTCCTTATTAAATGCAAACTCGAATTATTACAAATTACTTTACTTGTTTTTGCATGTGCCATTAGCATTAATTATGTTAGTACTCAACACAGAATTATTATTGCTAATGTATCTAACTCATACAATTTTCTAAATACAATTTTAATCAATATATTCTCTCTAAATAATATCAATACGTTTTGTTAAATTTTCATTTCTATTTCAATCTACGAAATGATTGTTTACAAAACCAAACACAAAAAAAACCAATAACTCAAACACCACATAATATAAACACCCCATAACGGAAATATTAGTCACGCTTTATAATGTAAACTTTTAGGTAGACATATATTTTTCGTATGTTCCATATCCCTAACACGTTTCAAATATTATGCTATCATCTGACATTATTTGTTATGTAATGATAGTTTAAATTAATCCAAAAGTAAAACGCACTAGTTTTAAAACAGTGAAAAAAAAAGGAAAGCATTATAGCCATCCATATATCACGCTATCGGACTGTTTTATTTATTTTTTTTTTCAAAACTTCTAGACGCTGTATCATTTTATTTGTTTATTCAAACTAAAACGTTTACATTCTACTTAAGATTTCAACATATCTTTTTTTTTGTTTTTCTGTTCTTTTTAACCCCTTTTTTTTTTGAAAAGTTGACATAAGAAAATATAAAAAGCAATCAAAATTCTCAACGACTGTTTTCGTATTAAGTTCAGCAATACCACAAACAACTGTTTCAACTATATTTTTCTCATTGCAAGTTGTACGTAAAATACGTAAAAATACGGCTTTATCATAAACATAAATTTCATAATTATTGACACAAATACTTTTTTTTTTTTTTTGCCAATTGTACTGATTACTTAAAATTTATAAAGTTTATAAATCAGTTTCAGATTGTTATGATATTGATAAACTTTATCAAAAATATTTAAATTCCAACTTACAGTTTAACATTTTCAAATGTTCTCACTGCAAAATAAAAATGCAATTTTATTCAGTTACAAGCTGAATAACACAGTTTTAACTAGAGTTTCTCTCGTTATCAGTGTACAAAGCTTTTATTTAATAGTAAAGTCAATTTCAATAATTACATCAAAACTACGAATATTGGTAAAAGTTCATACAAAATTTCAAACTTTATGATATGTAATTTTTAAAGTTTATGTAACATACATTTACATAAATTACTTTGTACTCATTTTGTATCTATTAATGTGTATTCGTATTCTTATTATTTTTGTACTTTTCATCATTTTGTAATTAGGAAACTAGCCCTGCACAGCGATCAACAGTCAAACAAATTAATAAAAAACAAGAAAATCAAAATCAATAGCCCGTTTTTGTCTAAAAAAAATACAAACGGCTTAAATATCTTTATAAAAACACATTAAAATTTAACCAGTTGCGTACATCGAGTAAACAATGATCATACGCACATTTAGCATTAAGCAATAAAAATGTGCTTACTGATATTCACAACAAAATTCAAATCAAATTGATCATGAATAACTTCTACATGCTGCCCTCATTTGGCTGCATTTTTCACTCCAAATAAAAATACTAGCAAAATAACTTATCTGCAAATTTTTGCAAAAGCTTTTTCATGCTGTTGCAAAATTATTGAAGCCAGACTGCCGGCACCATCCACGCACGACACACAGATCGCTGCTGTGACCGGCCTCGCGCGCTCACCAGCGGTGCGCCAGCCCCGCTAACCGCTGCCGTGTACGGAATGTAGATTTGTCGCATTTAATTTCTTTTTCACCTGAATGGCATTTTACGACACTCATAAACCACAACACAATACAATAACACCAACCGATTAGCATAGATTTAACACAAAATATTATTTCAACAATAATAATTTTCTTCCCTTTTTTTTTTGATAATTAAATTATTATTATTGATCGAATTACTATTATTATGGACACTGGGCAAATCCCACTTCTGATGTCGGAGTAGATAAATATTAACAATAACCAATATTTCAAATATTAATATATTTTAACTATAACAAAAATACAACAGACACGTGGCAATCCCGACATCCAGCTCGATCGCACATACACAACTTAATGATCTCATACCCCCTTGCTCTAATATTTCGGCTTCATTGTTTAGTCTCAATTCGTTATCGCTTATAATAACATAACTTTGTTTATATCCACTTCTTCGATCGAGTGGTGTCGGTTCTGCCAGCAAAACGCGCCGTCAGCACGCATGCTTACGCATCTATTTGTTATGATTTTTACATGACAAATTCATAAACACAATATACAGAGTGATCCATATAAATTAACATACAGGACGATCCACATATATAGGGTAATCCCCGACATATATATATATATATATATATACCGGGTGTCTACTTTTTTTTTGTTACATAGGGAATACAATGCTAAAATTTTCATTTGGTGATAAATTTTCCCCTAATTATTATAGAACAAAAGTACAAATACAAAAGTTGTTTAGAATTCAAAAATGCATCAAATGATGCCAAATTTATCAATATAGGATGTTCCGATCAAGAATTAGAAGCAAATTAAAATTTCCATTTTTGCGCTCTTTACATCAAAGTGCCATGGAAATTAAACAAATAATTTCATTTCTTCTGGAGTTTGAGTTTGACAGATCGTATTTATTTTATTGTTACGTTCTGTATTATTATTATTATTATTATTATTATTATTGAAAATAATGAATAAACTTAATGTAAATGAAAAGCTATTAAGTATAAAAAGTATTAAGTATTTATTATTTATTACAATGAAAGGGTATTTTACTCGGCTGTACACTACGTACTAGCTGTGGTTTTAAATTGTGAATGTCTCCATTATAATTTTAAGTAATTGTTTAATTTATTTATTAACTTCAAGTTATAAAAACAATACATTTGAATTAGATGACTGGCATTATGCCTAATATATTTATTATAATAATTTAAACTTATCCCTGAGGATGCTGTAAGTTGTGCAGTGAAACGTCGGATAAGAGTTTAATAAATAGTAAATAGCTGAACTCCGTAAAACTTTCTTTATTTATTACAATATTCAATATACCTATAAAACAGAAAAATTCATGAATACAAGATATAGGAGAACAAAAACGAAACTAACAATTTAAATTAAATGTTCAAATATATCGCCATTAACTGCCAAACAATAACCTAATCTGTTATAAAATTCGTGACGTACAGAGCTTAATTGTGTTTGTGTTATATTATTGCACTCTTCAACAATGGCATTTTTCAAATCAACAAGATTTTTGATATGTCGTTTATAAATTTTCTCCTTCAAATATGGCCATAAAAAGAAATCGCACGGTGCTAAATCGGGCGATCTAGCTGGCCAATTAATTGGACCACCTCTACCAATCCATGAATTTGGAAAACATTGATCCAAATATAATTTAATGTTGCAGCTGTAATGTGCCGGACATCCGTCTTGTTGATACCAGACAACATTATCTTGAGTTGCACACTCTTCTAACTGCGGACCAATATGATTTTGCAACATATCCAAATATTTTTCGTTGTTTAAATTATTTTCAATAAAAAATGGCCCAATTATACACCTGCCAAAAATTCCAGCCCATACATTAACTTTTTCTGGATATTGGGTACGTGTTGCTACCATTAAATGAGGATTTGTTTGGCTCCATATTCTAAAGTTTTGTGTATTAGGTTCGCCGTGTAAAGTAAACGTAGACTCGTCAGTAAAACAAATAGATTTCAAGAAGTTTCTGTCTAAATTGGATTTTTCCATAATAATGTTACTAAATTCGCTTCTAGCCATTTTATCCGCTTCAAATATCTCTTGGTGCGTGGAATATTTATAAGAATGATATTTTTCATTTTTTAGTACCTTATGTATTGTTGAAGGATGCAAATTTAATTCAGCACCAAGTTGACGCACACTAACATTTGGGTTTTCCGTTACACACAAAAGTATATTCAATGTATTTTCTTTAATTGCATTTTGATTTAAATTCTCCTCCTGATCTTCTGCGTTGATTTTTCTACAATTTTTACAACGTTTTAACACACTTCCAGTTTCTTCGAATTGTTTAATTATCCTACGAATAGTCATAGCGGAAGGTATGGGACGGTTTTCAAAGAAAGCGCTGAATAAATCTCTTACTCGTCGTATCGAATTTCCAGTAAAATACCATTTTACGCACTGAACTTTTTCATTTACCTTAAGTTTATTCATTATTTTCAATAATAATGATAATAATACAGAACGTAACAATAAAATAAATACGATCTGTCAAACTCAAACTCCAGAAGAAATGAAATTATTTGTTTAATTTCCATGGCACTTTGATGTAAAGAGCGCAAAAATGGAAATTTTAATTTGCTTCTAATTCTTGATCGGAACATCCTATATTGATAAATTTGGCATCATTTGATGCATTTTTGAATTCTAAACAACTTTTGTATTTGTACTTTTGTTCTATAATAATTAGGGGAAAATTTATCACCAAATGAAAATTTTAGCATTGTATTCCCTATGTAACAAAAAAAAAGTAGACACCCGGTATATATATATATATATATATATACCCTATACCGTGTGTTGACTTGGACCGTCGTACATAGGGATTTAGCTTGTAAAATCAGACATGTGCGATTTCCTGCTTCCCAAATTATTTTACAAAAAAAACCTTATGATAAATGTTTTAGGGCATACTTTTCTGCATGTAAATCAATTACTAAAATTTTTCTTTGGAACCTTCCTAACGTCAAGAATTAGGTCGAAAGTTGTTAAGAAATTGACTGGAAAATGTCAGTAGCCGTGAAATTGGAACAAAAAATCAAACAAATGCTAATGCACGGCCAACTAATGCCATTTTCCAGTCAATTTCTTGACAACTTTAGGGCTAATTCCTGACGTTGGGATGGTTCCAAAAATATTTCGTTGATTGATTTACATGTAAAAAAGTGTTTCCTAAAACATTTATCCCAAAGTTTTTTTTGTAAAATAATTTGGGAAGCAGGAAATCGCACATTTCTGATTTTACATACTACATCCCTATGTACGACGGTCCAAGTCAACACACTGTATATATATATATTTTACTACTATTTTTTTTATAAATTCTTAAACTAAACAAACAAACATAATAATAGATTTTCCAACTAAACAAAATTACGGTTTTTGAGCAACCTGGCCCTTCTGCGTCAACGTATTATCTTCGTAAATTTCCAAAACATCAGCCAAATGTTCATTATCTCTCGGCTTTTTGAATTGTTTCTTTCTCGGTGCGGATTTCTTACGTTTGATTGGCGCAATTGGTTTTTTCGCGCCGTGATCTTGCATCGAACGTATACCTTGTTTCTCTAAGTATTCATCGATTTTCGCATCGTCCATTGCGTCCACGGCGACCGCACGCCATAACTTCTGGAATTCATCGTCGACGGGCAAATTTGCTGTACGATCATTATAGAAAACGATCTTTTTCTTATCGATCGGTCGTTGTATGTAGATTATTTCGTTTTGATTTTGTAGCGTCTTGGAAATAAAAGCAGAACTAGTGTTTTATTCGGGTCATTCAGGTCATTACATTTCAATTTAAAGCTTAAATGAGACTTTAACTTCAAGAAATTTAGATAAAGTAATTCCGAAAACATTCATCTTTAAGGGCATTTCAAGACAAACAAAAGGCTATATTCAGACAGGTGGTGGGAATACAAAAATGAATAATTTTACATTCGATTTGTTCGTTTAATACTACATATTTATGGTAACTAATTATTAGAAAAATTACCTAATTTATGTACAATTAATAATTTAATAACAATTTTTATATTCAGACAGAATTAACAAATTTTATTATTAACAAAATTAATCAAATATATAATTGTTTATATTTTCTTTGTTTATTATTATTTTGATTTCCAAAAACTATAATTATATACGAAATATCTTACAAATATCATAAGATATTCTATAATTTTATTTTTATATAAATATTTAACGAAACTGAATGAAATTTCGAATAAAATTACCTTCATAGCTTTTTCGGAATGGGGCAGTGATTCTTGAATATCCTCTAATAGAATGCCACCCAAACCTTTTAAATCCTGCTGCTTTAATAATCGTAATAAACTTTTTCGATCGCGAATTTTAAACAATGCTTTAAATGCGAATCGATTATCTGGTGTAACTTCAATTTTTGGATTGTTAATCAGTGCTTCCGTTCCTAACCACTATAAATAATAAAATAGTTTTCAAATTAGTAATGGGAGCATAATAATATAATATAATAATAATAATATATATATATATATATATATATATATATATAATATAATATAGTAATAATATATACATATATATATATATATATATAATATAATATAGTACAACTAGAATCTATCTGTCAGTCACTCAGTTATATTCGTATTAAAACCGCTAGATGATATCAGAATCGCAACGTTGTACATAACAATATTTAAATGAAGTTTTTAATAACTGAATATTATTATATAATAATGAAAATATATTAAATTTCTTTTATATGTTAAATACATTAATATTCTAATTATTTAATAAATATAGTAAAAAGTGTGTATGGTAACTGAAGTACAACAAAATAATCTTACTAAAATTACACTATTTAACTGAATATATATTTCATTATTATTTTTTTTTAGTTATATAAAAAAATTAAAATTAAATATAATTATCTATAAGCTATCTTTGCTATAACTTATATGTTTGGCATCTTCTTGTTTTTCTTTTTTAGTAACTTTTAAGTGCATCTATCAGTCAAGCTTAGCTTCCCATAAAAATCATGATTAAAAAAAAATTTAAAATCATGATTATTTTGATTTAAATCAAATAAAAAATCATGACTAATTCTACACAAAAATAATAAATATAAATAAAATATCAATATCAAAATTCGGAATCGTTTGGGCACCGTAAAAGCTGTCAAATTAGTTTTTTATGTTTGTATAAACAACTGAACTCTTAAGTTTGATATTCTGATAAAAAGATGTATAGTTCCTTGCTAAAAACATTTGTTCATTTCCAAAGATTTATTTAATAACAAAAATCGTTGTAGATTATACAGGATGATCCAGAATTATGTACCGTAATTGCTAGAGCTGATAGTACGCTGAAAAATAAGGGTACCTTTTTCTATAGACTTTTTTCCAAAACTCAATAATAAGGGAGATACAATCCTATGTAAAACATTATTTTGGTGACTAATTAATATCAGTATTGTATGATTCTTTTGAAAGTTGTTTGATTAAAGTGTTAAGTGTTGAAAAATGGTTTTTATTTCACCCTTTTACAGGGTTGTATCTCCCTTATTATTGAGTTGTTTTGGAAAAAAGTCCATAGAAAAAGGTAGCCTTATTTTAAACGTACTATCAGCTCCAGCAATTACGCTACATAATTCTGGACCAGCCTGTAAATAATTCAATAAATATTTTCATTATAACTTGAATTTTAATACCTGATAACTGGACGTGAAATAACCTTTGATTTAAATGAATGATTTCTTTAGCAAATTATGTAGGATTTAAATCAACGGATTTTAAATCAGTGCAACCATGGTTATTTGCTACTTGGTTAGCTTGACCTGGCTCTCATTTCGAATAATTAAAAATCAATTTTAGCCTTAAGGTTGTCTTTCAATTTTATAATCTATATTATGTCAATCTGCCACTTTTCTGTTTGTTCATCCAATATTCTAATGATTTCAATTTTATTCCAGATATCTTGAATGCATTGTCATTATCCGATTATTTTCCATTCGTATTATATCTGATCATTTTGAATTTGTTACTTACTTGTTTAACCTTTCTTCCAACGACTACCTGGTTCGTTTCATCTAAAATCTCATCTAAATTCAGTGGACGTAAATCACCGTCTTGATGTCTTTGTCTCATATGCTTAACAATTTTCGCTAAAACACCTAAACGATATTGTGAGCTACCTGAAGAAGACTTATATCTTAAAAAAAAAATAATAATCAAACATTATATAAATACACAACCTAATGGGGCAAAAAAACATCCTACGTATTCATATCAAGCTTCGGTCCACTGCTAGACGGTGGTTTCGATTTCTTCTTCGAATCATCTCGACTAGAAAAATCGGATTTTGTGTCTGATTTTTTCTTTTCAACACTGAAATTAACATAGTAAACGTTTTACGAATTGTATTGGAAAAAACTAAGGTTAGATGTTTTTTTGACAACTTACGCTGGTGTACTTAAAGCTCTCTTCTTAAACAATTCTCGTTCTTTTAATAGTGCTGGATCCATTTTGTAGAATTTGTTAATAAACTTAGATTAATTGTTAATAATTCCTATTTACAATTACAAAAATTAATTAAACAGCTGTATTTTCATAATTTATGACAGCCATATGACAGCTGACCCAGGTACTCCTATTAGTAATAAAACCATGTACATGATATTTTAAATATTCAAAAATATTAATTTATACGTATATTTAATATATACAAAAACGAAAACCTGTATCATAGAACATAGAATTGTATTTATAATAACGTGAAGTAATATTTTAATTAAATTTTACATTGTTGAAATATAATAAATATAAATATATATACAGAGTGGCCCAATGAAAACAGTAAATGCAAATTTTGGCCACTTAACATCATTTTTGCGAAAAACGCTCGAACACGTCAATTTTAGTATGAAGGGGGATATCTGAATCGATTAGTACTATTTTCCTAACATCAACCCTAAGAGGAGGAGGGATTGCACCTCGATAGCACCTCGATAGCACCTCTTCGTCCAATCCATCTCCCAGGAAACCGACGGTCCAAGAACTGCCTAACAGTCAATGCAAAATGAGAAGGAGCTCCGTCTTGTTGGAATATCAACTCATCTTCTAAGTAACGTTCATCATTTTCCATTATGTCAGTTAAAACTGGATCGATGTGATCCTCTAACAATGATAAGTACATCTCTCCGGTCAGATTATCGGGGAGAAAAAATGGTCCGACAAGATGGTCACCATAAATATCTCCCCAAACGTTTAATTTTTCAGGTTTTTGTGTATGTACTTCATGGAATTGCCTGGGATTATTGTCTGACCAATAACGACAATTATGGCGGTTGACTGTACCATTCACAAAGAAGGAACATTCGTCGGAAAAACTGATGTAGGAGTAGTATATCGCAATTTATCGAAATTGCATGTTAAACGCCCATACGAACTTAACGAACGAACACCCGGTATATACATATATATATATATATATATATATATATATATATATATATATATATATATATGTATATATATGTAAGGATTTTTATAATAAAACACGATAATACACTTTATTATTTATTTTATTACTCGGCTTGCGTTCACATTACAGATCTCATTTTACTCTACTGCCATCTAGTGTTTCCTCTCTCACTTCACTCTAGTCACTTTCTGGCGCGCATTTCAAAAATCTGTCAGATGTATTTTCGATGCTTACAGCTTCGGCTATTCTGACCGGATCGTCGTCCTCGACATCAGAATTGGTGTTCATAACATCATTTTCTTCACGCGGCCATAGTTTCATATTTTCAGCTGAACAGATACTTGATAAAAACGTTGAGTATATTGAAATCCAGGTATATCCTCAACTACATATCTGTCGCGTTCTAAGACTTTAGTAACAATATATGGCCCCTTAAATTTTGGTGCAAAGACAGTACTACCCCTTGATAATATTTGTGGTCTTTTTATAACTACGTAATCACCAACTTGATAACTAACAGCAGGTTTCCGCTTTTGATCAAAAACATTTTTATTATAGTTTTGTGATTGTTTCATTTTATCCGTAGCAGTCTGTCTCAACATCTCAAAATTCACAGGTTCACAATCATTTACCTGATTGACTAAATATTTTATGTCTTGATCTATTAAGTAATTCAAATCAATCCCTAATAATAACTTACTAGGAGAGGCACCAACAGATTTCTGAACGGTATTGTTAATACTAAGCTGAATTAGTTCTAGAGATTCATTCCAATTTTCCGAAGTCGCGCATTTCGCTAAAGCATTCTTGGTAACTCGAACGTACCGTTCTACCTGACCGTTAGCTCGCGGTGTACTTACGGCTATTTTTACGTGTTTAATTTTTCGTTGCGTACAAAAATCTTCGAATTTAGCTGAGGTGAAGGCCGTGTCTCGATCGCTAATAATAATATTTGGATTTCCGAAAGTCGAAAAGATTTCAGTTAACGACTTTATCACACTGTTACTATCGGTTTGCTTTGCAGTTCGTAAAAATACAAATTTCGAAAACGAGTCTATTATAATTAATATAAATTTGGATCCGGATTTTGTTTTTTCCAATGGCCCTATATGATCGATGTGTAAAATTTTAAATGGTCGATCACCGTGATCTGGTATGTTCATATAACCATCTTTTTTCAATTTATTGTTATATTGAATGCAGATCAAACAATTTTTTATGTATTGTTTAACGTATTTATTCATACCTCTGAACCAATAATAATCGCGAATTGCTGCCAACGTTTTCTCATGGCCTACATGCGTGTTATTATCATGGTATTCGTTTACTATATTCCTGCGCATATTTCGCGGAACTACTAGTAGATTTCGCGAAACTTTACGAAACAGTAAACCGTTTAAAATGTCATAATCATTTCTTTCAGGTAATTTGTCTGCGTTAACTTTATTAATAATATTTTGTATATCGGGATCATTACCTTGTTCTCTTTTAAGTGATTCAAGCAAATCATATTGAATTAATTGAACCGGATACCGACTAAGAGCATCTACATGTTTCATCAATTCGGACTTTCTGTGTTCTAACGTATAACTAAATTCTTGGAGAACTAATGACCAACGATTAATACGCGGACATATTTCTCGCTTTGAAAGTGTCTGTTTTAATGCATTACAGTCAGTGATGATTGTAAAATCAATACCTAGCAAATATGTACGAAATTTATGAAGTGCTTTTACTATTGCCAGAGTTTCGAGTTCGAAACTATGATATTTGGGTTCGTCTTCCGATGTTTTCGCGCTGAAATAATATACTGGATGGTATTTATCAGTTTCATCCGTTTGCATTAAAATCGCTCCGAAACCTTTACTACTCGCGTCTGTAAATAATTGCGTTTTAGCGATTGGATTATAAATAGAAAGAATCGGTTTAGTACTTAACTTCAGCTTTAACAATTCGAAACAATCTCGTTCTATCTTTCCGAATTTAAATCCCGTACTTTTACGTAACAAATCGCTAAGAGGTTTTGCAACTCTTGCGTAATCTTTAATAAATCTACGAAAATACCCGCTCAATCCTAGAAAGCTATGTACATCATGTATCGTCTTTGGCTCTGGATATTTAATTACAGATTTGATTTTACCTATATTTGGTTGTATACAATTAAAACTAATATCATAACCTAAATATTCTATACGTGTCACACCAAATTGACATTTATCAAGTCTTAATTTTAAACAATTACTTTTGCAAGTATCAAGGACACGTTCCAAGATTTCAAAATTTTCTTTTACACTTTTTGTTGCTATCATTATATCATCAATATAAATTTGAATATCGTTGTTTCTTATAAATTCTGAAAATACGTTATTTATGTATCTTTGGAATGTTCCTGGACCATTGCTCAAACCATATGGCATATATAAATATTCAAACTGACCAAAAGGTGTCACAAAAGATGTATATTTTATAGAGTTTTCTGCTATGCGTATATGATTAAAACCATTTTTTAAATCTAATAAAGTAAAAAACTTTTTATCTCTTAGTTTATCTATAAAGTCGTCTATTAATGGTAATGGAAATTGATCTTTTACCGTAATAGCATTTAAAGCTCGGTAGTCCACACACATTCTAACTTCACCATTTTTCTTTCTTGTTAACACAATTGGACTGCAGTATTCTGACTTGCTTGGACGAATGATACCTCGTTCCTGGAGATCATCGACGATTTCTTGCACTTGCTTCAACTCGTTATGTGCCAAACGTCTCGGTCGATGAACGATCGGTGTCTCGCTCCTCAGTCGAATCTTCATCTCCACGTCCTCGTTGTCTAGAACAGGTTTAATTAATAAATTTTGTTGGTACTGGCTTACCATATGTTCCAGTTGATGTTTCTGCGCCATACTGAAGTTCGGGTTTACATTATAGTCTGGGCTAGTTTGCTGTACTTCGA
This sequence comes from Clivina fossor, assembly GCA_963966155.1. Taxonomy (NCBI): domain Eukaryota; kingdom Metazoa; phylum Arthropoda; class Insecta; order Coleoptera; family Carabidae; genus Clivina; species Clivina fossor. Next base: position 172,139 of record CAWYQG010000491.1, read on the forward strand.
TTTGCAGAATCTCGTTTACTTCCGATGGTGTTTCGGATTTGACTTTAGAAATATTCATTCCACTTGGACCGAATGTAACACTTGCATCATTAAAGAATGGTTCACCCAAAATAATGTCTTGTGATATTGCGTAATTGGGTATAACGATAAAGTTGATGTCGTATTTATCGTTTCCTATTTTTATTTGTGTTCGTACTTTTCCCTTGCTTTGAACGTCGGTCATTCCAAAACCGGTGTAAATTTGATTACTTTCTTCGTATTTTAATCGACAATCTTCAGCAATCTCTTCTCGCATCACATTCGTAATGCTTCCGCTGTCTACGAGCGCATTATAAGTATTACCGCTTAACTTTATTTGGATATTAGACATATGTTTTGATATTGGTTGAGTTAAATTTATACTTACGTTTCTCTTCGGACAATCTTTTACTTGATGACCAATGTCGCCGCATTTGAAGCAATTGTTGCTACGTTTAGCTTCCGGACATGTTGACGCGTAATGCCCCGTTTTTTTGCAGTTAAAACACTGTATGTTTGGTTTATTGGTATTTTTCGGACGATTGTTTCCACTCTGGAACTGTTTATTTTCACGTCTATTTAAGTGATAAGTACTTGTACTTTGAGGTAATTCATCAGCGTACGATTTCATATTTTCGAGCAGTTCTTCAGGTGTTTGAAGTTTTTGCCCTTTTAATTGAATTCTTAATACCAAATTATCAATCCCACGAATAATGTGTAAGATAGCATCTTCACTAGTCACGTTTAGTTTATTTAACATTTTCATTTTGTCGTAATAATAGTCTTCGATTCGTTCTCCCTGCTTCCACTTTCTAGCTTGCATGTTGTCAAAAAGTGTTAAACGATCGGTATTTGATTTAAAAGTTGCTTTTAATTTAGTTTTCAATTCTTGCCATGGAAGCTGTGCTAAGTTTGCTTGTGAATCGTACCACTCTCTGGCTCTCTTCGTTAGCTTGTTTGTTGCAATTAACAGTACAGTAGTGTCTTCCAATCGATGATTTAGTTGAATGATGTCTACCCTCGACAACCAATTATCTATATCCTCATCATGATTCCCACTAAATGCTGGAATTTGCGTAGAAATTTCTGACAATGGCATTCTTTGTCCACGTTGTTCATTAATGTTTATGTGTGCTAATGCTGCGGTTATAGCACTTGATATTATATTTTGCATTGCTTCTGGTGTTATAAGTATTGCTTGCTCACTGCTAGCGTTATTACTTGTATTTTCGTTCGGCATTTTTTCTTGTGCTTTCCGATTACCACAACTTTTGTAACTGGATAACACGTGCTTTTTCACCGAATATTCGTTACACAATTCTAAGTTTTCCGGCTGAAAACTTGCCACTATATATCGATTTCGCAAGGCTCTGACCCTTCAGAAACCCGGTAAATCTCACTTCTGATTTTTCTCTGTAAGGATTTTTATAATAAAACACGATAATACACTTTATTATTTATTTTATTACTCGGCTTGCGTTCACATTACAGGGGCCTCGATTTTATAACTATAATTTCTACAAGATTTCAAAATCTACTAGAATTCAGTTTTCCCCCTCCATTTCTTTAGATGTCATGGGGAAGTTTGTTCACTAAAGCGATTTTGTAAATTCTATAAGAAATTTCAAATTTTGTGCGCGAAAATATTAAAACCCATCTATTTATCAATAATTTAATAAATAAAACAAATAATATACATCTAAAAATAAATTACATACCTATTTAATTATTTATAATAATTATGAAATATTTTAACCACACTTTTTACGAAAGTACAAAACGTCAAACTAGTAAACAGATAGAAATTCAAGGTCACCAATTCTACTGCCTCTGACCAGTAGATTTCAAAATCCACACCTCGACAAGAGTGGGGGAAAACTGAATTCATGTAGATTTTAAAATCTTGTAGAATTTAACTTATAAAATCGAGGCCCAGATCTCATTTTACTCTACTGCCATCTAGTGTTTCCTCTCTCACTTCACTCTAGTCACTTTCTGGCGCGCATTTCAAAAATCTGTCAGATGTATTTTCGATGCTTACATATATATATATATATATATATATATATATTAAATAAGTCAATTATTTAATATTTGTAATAAAAAAATAAATTATATTTTTGATTAAGTATTTATTAATTTTAAAGCTAGCTCGAGAGTAAAGTCACATCCGGTCACATCCATGTCACATCCATCATCTGACTAAAATTTGTAGATATTTTATATTGACCTTCTTTTAGAAAAATAATTTCTTCGTGCTAGATTTGTTGTTCATTTTTTTTTCGTAGATTGGCAACACTGTTAAATCTTTTTTTTATTTCTCTGGTCACATCTGATTTTTTAACTTAAAATTACACATAAAAATTACATTTGTAACCAGCAATGAGTGACTAAAATTTGTAGATATTTTATATTGACCTTCTTTTACAAAAATAATTTGTAATTTTTTTTTATAGATTGGCAACACTGTTATATCTTTTTGACATTTGTAAAATGGGTCCAGATCGTGAACCATGTGACGAGAATAATATCGAAATGAACGAACCACAAGAAAAACCGAATAAAAAGTTAATGAATTCTACCGTTTTAGATGCATTCACAAAATTAGCATCACCCGTACAGAATGTTCGTGTTAAATCTGGTTTGGATTTGATAAAATATTTAGATACTGTTGAAGATGAAAATAAGGTTAGAATTTGTATTTACACGTGCTTATCCATGACATTTATTTACATTAGTTTAAAATAAAACTGCTTCTGTATTAATATTTATATTAATAATCGACGTATTCAATGTCTGTGCTTCATCAAATTGATACAAAAGTATTTGTATCCGTTTTCTTGATGAAGACGTACGTTGAGTATGTTGATTATTAATATAAATATTAATACTGAACTTAATATTAAAATAATTAGTTTTAAATGATTTTTTTGCTATGTTAGTTTATTGAAAATATGAAATTGATTTTGTATTACAGAAAGAAAATGAAGAAATCTATGCGTTACATCGTTTGATACGTGGTGTTGGTTCATCACGTATTAATGCAAAAATAGGTTTTTATACAGTTCTTGTTACACTGTTAAATAAATCATCGTTTTCTATCAATACTGTTTTGGAAGCAATTAAAGAACATCTCACTACGGGCAAATCTATATCGAAAAGTGTAAGTTTCTTACTTTCTTTCTAAATAATTTATTACAATAATGTCGCTATTGAACCTAGCTTAAATCTTTAACTTTTTAAGTAAATTTCAATTCTGATCGCTACTGAAATACTTTTAAGTGTAAAACTTTAGCTTAAATTGCTTTATCTCAAACGAAAGTCTCATTGAAGCTAAAGATCTTTAAATTGAAATACGATGACCGTGAATAGCGGCACAATAATATTTAGTAAATATTTGATGCAATTTATAGGAAAATGGTGATATACTTATGGGCAGATTGCTAGTTTGTGGTGCATTAATTCATTCTGGAATGTATTTTAATGCAACAATTGAAGAACAAACACAAATTTTGGAAATCCTTTTGACAGCAGGCAATAAACGAAGTTATCTATCGCTTGCTGCATATACGTTTCTAATTGAATTAATTGAGAAGGTAAGAAGTTATTTCTAAGCAATTTCTAATGAGATAACTAAACTTCGGAACAAACGTTTCCTATTTTTGATGAACTGATAATTACTATCAAATATTGTTTGATTGAAAAGATGTTTACAGGGGTAGCCAAAATCGGGAAAAGTCAGGGAATTTGATTTGTTATCAGGGAAAAAATTACAAACAAATTTGCAGAATTTCACTTTTAGTATATATTCGAATTATTCTTATCCCAATTTTTTTTCACACTTCTATACTTAGAAATCTTTATTTTACTTGTATATTCCTTGTTTGAGAATAGGCAAGTTTCATCTTTCTCCGATTTCATCTTGGTTCTCAAAAATTTGAATCAAATTATGTTTATAATGTAAATGTCAAATGACGGCTGTGTGATGTTATACACACACTGATAGGAGTGTTGCTTTTGAGTAATATATAATAGTGCAATTGATATTTTTTTAATATTATTTGTTTATTTATTTTTATTATGTTTATATGTTAAATTACTATTTTCGACTTCAGACGTGACCCTTAAGGCCATTTCAAGGCAAACAAAAGGCTATATTCAGACAGATGGTGGGATTAGAAAAAAGGATAATTTTACATTCGATTTATTCGTTTAATACTACATATTTATATGGTAACTAATTATTAGAAAAATTACCTAATTTATCTACAATTAATTATTTAATAACAATTTTTATATTCAGACAGAATTAGCATATTAAAAAAAAAATAATCAAATATTTAATTGTTTATATTTTCTTTGTTTATTATTATTTTGATTTCCAAAAAATATATGTGTTGTTAATTATAATAAAGATTAATCATATTTTTGTTCAAATAAAAAACATGTGTGAGATAAGAGAAAATCGCATTTTTCACGGACAATGATGAAAATTATTTTTTACAAATAAACTGCACATAATTAAATTCTGAAATTAACACATAAGTACTATAATAACAATTAACAACATATATATTTTTTGTAGTAGGAATAAAAGAGCATGTATGAGAGGAATTATGAATGTGGATGAAGCGAAAGTTGCTTGTTTGGATAGGAACGTTTGGAGGCGACTGATTTCGAAATGATGAAAAGAGTTTGTGCCACACTCTTTTGGGTACATGGCGTGATTTTGTATGTATGTATGTATGTATATTTTTTGGCAATCAAAATAATACTAAACAAAGAAAATATTTACAATTAAATATTTGATTTTTTTTTATGTGCTACTTCTGTCTGAATATAAAAATTGTTATTAAATTATTAATTGTAGATAAATTAGGTAATTTTTCTAATAATTAGTTACCATATAAATATGTAGTATTAAACGAATAAATCGAATGTAAAATTATCCTTTTTTCTAATCCCACCATCTGTCTGAATATAGTCTTTTGTTTGCCTTGAAATGGCCTTAATGGTCACGGGTTTCCTAGTTATTTATGTATTTCGTTAAAAGAAAAATTACATTAGACGCTAGTTTAACAACATTAAGATAAATTTGACATATATGTCACTTTCTATAATTTTTCTTATATTAAATTTCTTAGAATTATTTCAAATATGTATACTATAAGTATATGACGAAGCAAACTGAATTTATGGTATTATAGAAAAATAAATATTATTTTACAATTTACTCCTATTTTTTTTTTTAGATGGATAGTGAACAGTTTTCAAATATCTGGACTACAATTAAACCGGAAGTCTCGAAACCGTTTAACGAACATAGTTTGGACACGTTAAATTTTGTATTTGTAGTTAGACAGAAATTTCCCGATATCGTTAAACGTAGTTTTTGCAAGCAGACGTTAAGCGTTCCGGATGTGCTTTGTAAAGATTCGATTCAACCTTTAGCCGAAATGTTAATGGTGAGTAATATTGGCGGAGGAAATTATTTTATACTTTTTAGTTTGTGTTACAAAAAACGTGATATATAAAAAAATTATTTGTTTTTATTTAATTAATGATTATTCAGTGAATAATATAATGCAGTTTTAGTGTGCCTACGTTGATGTATGGTAGTGAATGTTGGGTTTGGTTGCAAAAGCATAAACGGAAAATGACTGCTGTGCGAAATGAGATTTTTACGTGGGTATGTGGTGTAACTATCGGGTACGAAATAGTGTATGATGAGAGCGAAATTGAAAGAAATGTTGTAGCAAAAGTTGGTGTTAGTCAGTTAAGATGGTTCGGACATGTTGAGCGAATGTCTAATGAACGTTTTTGGTTAAAAAGATTTAGTTGAATGATTTTGATGGTATACGTTTGCAGGTGGACGTCCGATGAGTAGTTGGAATGGTATGATTGAGAAGGTGGCTTGCGTGAGCGAAAGTTTCCAAGTAGTAGGAATAAAAGGGCATCCTATGAGAGTGTAATTATGAATTTGGATGAAGCGAAACTTGCTTGTTTGGATAGGAATGTTTGGAGGCGACTGATTTCGGAATGATGAAAAGAGTTTGTGCCACACCTTTTTGGGTACATGGCGTGATTGTGTATGTATGTATGTATGTATGTATGTATTATTTTATACTTTTTAGTTCATGTTACAAAACGTGATATATGGCAAAATTATTTGTTTTTATTCAAATAATGTTTATTCAGTGAATAATATAATGCAGTTTTGGTGCCTACGTTGATGTATGGTAGTGAATGTTGGGTTTGGTTGTAGCAAAAGTTGGTGTTAGTCAGTTAAGATGGTTCGGACATGTTGAGCGAATGTCTAATGAACGTTTTTGGTTAAAAAGATTTATTTGAATGATTTTGATGGTATACGTTTGCGTGAATGTCCGATGAGTAGTTGGAGTGGTATGATTGAGAGTGTTTTGCGTGAGCGAAAGTTTCCAAGTAGTAGGAATAGAAGAGTATGTATGAGAGTGGAATTATGAATGTGGATGAAGCAAAAGTTGCTTGTTTGGATAGGAATGTTTGGAGGCGACCGATTCCGGAATGATGAAAAGAGTTTGTGCCACACCATTTTGGGTACATGGCGTGATTGTGTATGTATGTATGTATTTTATTAACAGGGGTTGGGCTGTTGGTTATTTTTTTTTTATTTTTTTACGATTTTCGAAAATATGAGTTTATTTATTATTTTTTATCCACTTTCGAATATAATATTTAACATAAATTTGCTACTCTAGAGGTTCTGCAACTCGATATTTTTTTTAGATATTTAGTCAAAATTTCTCCCGTAAATACATTTTACAGTTTATTTACCACCTAATGCACAAATTTCTTAGTGTCTATGATATGTATAATTGGTGTCAACGGAGGTAGTAGACAGGGGCGCCCAGAGAGGTTGAGGGGCCTAGGGCAAAATGGACGAGGGGCCCTTTGTTAATTTAAAGTATTTTGTAGAAACTCAATTTTTTTGGGTATAAAAATGAAATTATTTATAATAGCAATTAAATTTATAATAAATTACATTCTTTTTACCACGCTTATATTAGCTCACTCTGTTGTTGTCACGGTTAAATCTTGTAACCAATTTTTAGACCACTTCCTATCATCTGATCTCACTGAAATTTTGCATGTAGTTTCATTCCAGGGAGACAACACAATATTTTAACAACAAAAAAAAGACTAAAAAGCAGAAAATAAAATATATAAAAAAAAAACTTTTAAAAAATCACGCTTATATAATGCACTAAAAAGAGGAAAATAAATTTTTTTCTGGTTATTCAAAATTTTTAGAAAGAAATAAAAGCGTGGAGCCCCAGGAAACTATATATTTCGCAATGATGATTAAACGCTCCACGCTTTTATTTTTTTCTAAAATTTTTGGATAACCAGGAAAAAATTTATTTTCCTCTTTTTAGTGGATTTAAATATAAGCGTGGTTTTTAAAAAGTTTTTTTATATATTTTATTTACAAACAAAGTTCCAGAAATTCAGTGAGAAATTTTCCGTGTTTTAACACGAGCAAACTCTTGGATTATAATATCAGATCTAGCTCTCTCGCTTTTTTGTACTCGATAGGGGGCCCAGGCCCCTCTTTCAGTGGGGCCTGGGGCAAACTGCCCCACCTGCTTCCCCCTCTGTGCGCCTCTGGTAGTAGATAAAATGTTTAAACAAATTTACGTAGAAAATTTGACAAAAAATCTAAGGTAGCAAGTTTCTATGAAATGACAATAGAATAATTTTTTATGTTTATAATTTATAAACATATAAATATTAAAAATAAAAACAAAAAATATATATCAAAATTTTTATTTCGAATACCTTTTGCATTATCATTAAATATTATAATTTTAATATTATTAAATTATATAATTTCTTTTATTTTAATATTGATTTTATGCTAGATGTATCTAGATATTTTAATTAATCAAATGATTAAAATCAAACCAATTCTGTTTATTAATAATACATAATAATAAAAACAATATAATATTTATTTACAGAATGTAACATTAGTATCAACATTAAAACATCCGATCTATGAGAATATTGCAACGCAACTGGTCAAAAAGTCACTGGTTACCGAATTCTGCTCCGAAATTAACCGACAATATTTAAAATTTAACCGCAACCGTCATTTAATTATAACCAATATTTTCAATATGATATTAGAAAATCTAACAGACGAATCTGTTATTCCCGACCTATTAACAGACAATTACATCAAAAATATGCTACACTGTTACAAACATACGAAAACTAAAGATCTTCGAGATGAATTCTTCATTAAAATGGATCGATTTTTCCAATTGTTAACAACGAAATTAAGTAGCGATGGCGATGATCAGATTAAACTGCTTGTGATTAAAAAGTTTCTTTTCTATCCAGGAATATTTATCTTTGAGAAAATTATTAAAACAAAACTAATTCAGTGTAAAACCGAAGATTATTGGACCGGATCAAACCGAACCGTGGATTAATTCGGATCGGATTTATGCTGCACAAATGATTGTTAAATTATTGGGACATAATTCGGTTCAGAAAGAGTTTGATTGGAAGCTGGAATACTTTAAGTTTCTACTCAAATTGAGTTTGTTTAAAGATGCTAAAGGTGTTGTTGTTGGAATGGAGTTTGCAAGTAAGTATTTTGTGACTTACTTGTTGATTGAATGTGTACACTGTACAAAAAAAATATAGCGAAATTACAGATACAGATGATACTAAATTTTACTATAAAAAATCTGTATTTCTACCTCAACATTCTATAATTTTGTACATAATTCATAATAATCACATCAAGTAAGTAATAATTATAATACTTAATTGTAATACTTAATACTTAAATTATGTAAAATTACAGCTTGCATATTAATATCTGTAATAATTGTAAAATACATCTTTTTTTGTAAATTTCTAAATGTATGAGCATAATTATACACCAAAAATAATATTACAGAACTAAACAAATTTTAGCTGTTTATGGAAAATTCGCAACAGCTTTACTGAAGTTCTGTAAATTTACTAAAAAGGATTTTAAATTCAGTAAATTTGCTGTCAGAATTTTTTTTATAAATAGCTAAAATTTGTTTAGTTCTGTAATATTATTGTTGATATAATTATGCACATACATTTAGAAATTTACAATAAAGGATGTATTTTACAATTATTGCAGATATTAATATGCAAGCTGTAATTTTACATAATTTAAGAAATTATACCAACAATTATATGTAATTCTACATTAAATATGTGATGTAATTTGCGAAAAGTAAGCAATTTTATATACTTTGTACTTATTTTAGGTGATTATTATTTAAAAATTACACAATATAGTAAAATGAAATTACAGATTTTTACAGTAAAATTTTACTGTTATTTTTCTGTAATTTCGCTATTTATTTTTTTATCTATTATTGATATTTAATTTATATTTATTATTTTGTGTAAAATTAGTCATGTGTTATTATTTGATTTAACACGTTCAGTGCCGGTCCATTTTTCTGCTCTTACCTCAGAGGCCGACACGGGGCTATCGTCGTCTAAAATTCTTATGCCAGCGACACACACCGTGTGTCGTCGGCTCCCGGTGGAAGTAGCCGATGACACACGGTGTGTGTCACCGGCACTGAACGTGTTAAGGGTAATCGTCGCAGCCCCTAGCGGCGAAATCACTAACTTGCCGAGCATTCAAGCAGACGATGAATTATTATTGTTTTATTAATTTTGTAGGGCATATTTAATATAACTGATTATTCGGAATGTTTGAAAACAAATGTATAATTCATAATTTAATATCAATATTCCATTATTAATAAAATTACATAATATACAAGTAAATATATTTTTAACAAGCCATATTTTCATTCGTAAGCATTATTATTGTTTTGAAAAGATATATGAGATGTGACATGTAATATAGAACAATATATATTTTTTTTGAATTATCTTTTTTGAAAAATAGAGATATACTGACTTTTAACAAGAAAAGCTGACAGTTATCAAGCAAATGGCGGATTTTATTTTCTCTTGTACAAACTGTGTACAAATTACAGAAAGATAAAATCTGATTTTTTTATATGGGGTTTATAATTATAAAATGATATTATACTTTTTTTTTTGTTAATTAATAATGCTTAATAACGCTTTTTTAAGATTTTTTTATATTTTCAATTTTTATATTTTCTAATACCTCCAGTTGCTAGCGCCACTGCCTGCAAATCTTCGAAATATTATGAACGTCATGTCAAGACCAAATTACGCGATACGAAAAATTATTTGGCTTAAATTTATTCTTTTTATTTCTTTATATATGACATTATAACAAGGATAATATTGAAAATTGTTAAAATATTGCAGATTTTGGTATTTAGAAATTTATTTAAAGTATATAATAGAACTTAATTTAATTTTATAAACTTGAACTTAACCTATCATTATATTACGATATGAAATTTTCCAATGCAAAAACAAGAAAAATCAATCGTAATTATGTATTCCAATTTATTATCAATGTATATTAAGTACAGTAAAAATAAATTTATAGAGCAGATAAAGAAAAACATGTAAACTATAGAAGAAACATGATCAATTATTTCCAACTTTTTTGCTAATTTTGTATGGCCCTGTTGATATACCTGGCGTGTAGAATATGAATACTACAGGAAAAGGCTTTCCACATAATATCAACTTTATTCAGGGAAATTATGTATTAGAAGACAATACACTTTTAATAGTTTACAGTCGCAATTTGACATCATTCTCTGCTTAAGCATCACAAAGTGAATTCACTTAAATTGGGGCAACCTTGGTATGACGCAGACTTTTCGTCGTATTTACGCACAATTATGGCCCGGCGGTAAGCTGATCCTAGAACTGCAAAGTTGGGTAATCTATAGGAAAGTCAAAACCCTAACAGAAACAATCTATAAAAAAAAACTAAAATCAAATTTTTCAACGAGAAATTTTTCCAATTCCTTCTATCGTCCGAAGTTGGTTTTGCAAAATCGGAAATAATGCGTCATTCACATCACAGGTTGAAAGACTTTCAAAGACCGCTGAAAATTTTTACCAAAAGCGATCTATCACCGAGCCAATCTCAGCGAAGATATTCAACTACACAATCACATCTACGTATATAACAAAAAAAAGTTTATCTCTTTTTAACTCTATCGGAAAGAAAAATCATATTTATATGTAGCAGAAGAAATTTTAATTAGTTCTAAATATTTCTGTATAATATATCAAACTTTAATTTCGTTACAAGACAGATTTTTTTTTATTAAAAGAACATATGGATTCATTCCAATTTTTATATTCATTAAATAATTTACAAAATAAAGAATACTTACTATCTTGCTGCAAAAAATTACAAGCGAAATTAACTCATGAAAATCAATCCGATATTGACGCAGATGATTTATGTAAAAAAATTTTACAATGTCAAGTATTTATTACGAATTCAAAAAAAGATATATCCCAAATAATTCAGTATATTTATTCAAATAATTTAGTAGGAGTTTATCCAAATTTTACTGTAGCACTCCGTATTCTTTTATCATTACCTGTGTCAGTTGCGTACGCGGAGCGATCTTTTTCTAAATTAAAAATCATAAAGAGTTATTTACGCTCCACAATGGCGCAAAATAGATTATCAGATCTTGCAATAATTTCAATTGAGTCTGACATACTGGATAAACTTGATATTCATGATATTATCCAAACTTTTTCTCTGCTAAAAGCTAGGAAAGTAAAATTGATTTAATGACTTATTTACATTGTTTGTATTTAATTTACATTTACATTTTTTAATACATATTTATGAATAAATTAAATAATTTTAATTTACCTATTTCCTACAATTAAATTTTCAGCAATTCAGACAAAAAATTCTGTAATGACACTAGTTATGTTACAAGCAATTAATTTTTGGAAAGTAGAAATATATCGAAAAATTAATAATAGTTCAAGAAATTGGATGTGGTATAATATATGTTAATTTTACGTATATTTGCGAATAAACAAAATTTACTATAATCTAGAATTTGGAGTACCTGATTCAAATATGAACAGAAACTCACATACATCAATAAAAGATTTGGAAACATGTATGTTTAATATTAGCTGAAATTAAATTTTAAAAAAATCGCGAACGTTTATCGTCACAACAGGACAAGATTTTCCAAATAAAAGTACAAAATAAGACACATATTTTTTATTATATATTTTTAATAAAATATAGTAGAAAATTTGCATTATTCATAACACTACAAGTTCTGATATAATTTCGGCACAAACCACATAATGAATTATTGTTTCGAATGCAAATACAAGTTAGATACATTTCAAATTTATGCATTAATGATCGAAGAAGAATATGCAAATATAATTTTTATATATAGGGTTTTTGTGAAACAGATTGTTTTAAATTTTTAAAATCTTAAAACTTCTCTTCTTAAAGCTAATCCGATCAATCGAATCCGTCTTCTTCTGTCAAAGTTTGTCACATTAGTTGATTATTATTTTAAAACAAATTATTACAAATTTTTCATAAATGGAGCTTGCTTCAGTAATGTCAGATTGTAATTATATAATGGTTTTCTTTTGTTATCAGTCTAAGTTATTCTGCAGAATATTTTCATGAGGACCTTATATCTTTTCTTAAAATGTTCAATTATTTCAATTGTGATCAATTGCTTCCACATAGATTTATAACTATAAATAAATAAATTAAGTACTGTTCGTTACTATATTTAAATTTACTTACAAAATATAATTTTGATGTTGGAACTTTATCGAAATAATTTTTAATCTTCTTCTAATAAAAATTTTTGTTCTTGAAATTAGTAGTCAAAAAAATATTAAATTATTTGTGTTGCATATAAATTATGTGTATAAATTTCATAACCATTATTTTTCTGTTGTTTATAAAATATGATCTTTCTCTAGCATCTAGCATCTAGACATCAAAATATAAACAGAACATCTGACAACTACATTCGCCAAATATATTATAGGTCAGTTAGTATTGATCAGATTCGAATGTTGTTACATTAAAATTATTAAATCTAACACTTTTATTATTATTATGTTCATATTATATTATATAATATTAATGAATAATTATTTCAATAATTCATAATATTAAATACAATATATATCAGAAAATATTCCATTGAATTTAATATATACGCATGCGCGGTTTCGCTTTTTGGAACCATTCAAACAAACTTGGTTCGTGATGACGTCAAAAGATGCACCTCTTACTTCCTTCACCCCTAGCCAACATTGATAGTACGCCAGTTCTGCTCAGTTCTTGTGGCAAACGTAATTTCTTGTTCTATATGCCATATTTATTTAGTAGGCGCGGGGATGAGAGGGTAAATGAGTTAGACTTGTGCGTTGTGCCTTCGCATCAAGAAGTTTGTTTTGATCTGCCGGCGTGTAGTCTGTCTCACTCTTCAACACATTTCGTCTAGCGCATAGTCTTTGTAATAATTACCGCAAGGTAGAGAAAGGCAAAAATATATGTTTATACTATAATATTTAGTTTTATTTTTATAACAAGTTGCACTATAGGAAATATAATTATGTACTTTGTTCTATTATCCGGACCTCGATTATCCGATTTTTCGATTATCCGGATTGCAATTTTATGAATTTTATGATTATATGTATACAATATGAAATAAAAAAACTCGTGTACGCAATTTTACTTTCCTATTTTTCCTCACGGTTTTCGATTATCCGGATTTGTTGTTATCCGGACTATCTTCATCCCCGACTAGTCCGGATAATCGAGGTTTTTCTGTATGTTATAAAAATTACTGAATTTATGTCAATTACATATTATAGGTTTCAATATATTTATGAAATTTATGTTAGAATCGGGTTTTGCAACTCAACTTATAATAATATAATAATATTATTATATTATTATTATTTTATTATATATTATATATTATTTTATTATATATTATATAGTATTATATATATATATATATATATTTATATATTATTTTATTATATTATTATTAATATTATTTTTTTCATATAAATAAAAATCAAATTTAAAAAAAAAAACATTTCTATTTAATTTTAAATAAATAATAAAATAAAAATTATATTAAAAAGTTATAATATATCAAAACAAATGTGAAAAATAATCATATCTGTTTTCTTATTTTAATTGGAAAATTAATATAAACAAATAATAGTTATTTTTTCATTAAAATAGATGTTTTATATTTTTATTTCGTATTTTCTACATAACTAACGAAAATTATTATGAAAATAAATAGATTTTTCAGATAACACAAAAATAATACCGCCTGATATGGACTTTTGTTAGCAATGCATACATAGGCAACACAACCAACACGGTTGTGTTGCCTATGTATGCATTAGTAATTTCGGTAGAATCGTCAGCACCCTCTGGGCGGATTTGATTCACACAAATTTACCCCAACTTTTCCTCTTAACCCTTTCGGCCCTGAATTTTTGATATTGAAAATAAAAAAAATTTTGTTAATAATTATTGATTGGGGCCTCTTCATGAACTCCCCAACCAAATTTGAACGTGTTTCGCCAATAGGTATAGGAATTAGGAAGTCGTGGCAAATGCCACTATCAGGTCTTAAAGATAAAAAATTACAAAAAAATATAAACGAATATTTTATTCATATAGACGATATTTTATACAATAATAATAATAATAATTCATTTATTTACAATGAAAATGTCAACAACAAACAACAACAACAAAATGTCAACAAATATTTGATTTGGAAAATACTTTTTAAAATACACCATCGGAGTCTGATCCACATCAGTATTTTCGTCGTTATTTTGAGATGGAGTGAAAACGGTGTTTGGCGGTAGAAACTGATTATTTGTCCAAGTAATTTTTCTTCTTTCATGTGATTTTTGGGGCAATAATTGTGCTAATGGAATATTATCGTCGTCTTCTTCTTGTATATCTCCTGAGTCCTCCTCCACATCTTCAACAGTGTCGTCTTCGTCAACATTGTCATTTCCTTCTTCTATATCATCCTCTACATCTGAATCTGGTAGTGCTGATATAGCAGCCTGTGCATCTTGTAACGTCACTTTCTTCGCAAATGTTTTTAATTTTCCATAAAAATTCATTGGGGGTATGCCATCTTTATCTGTGAGAAAAAAAAATATATATGTAAAATTTTGCTGCAAGACCCAGTGGTGGCAATTGCGTACATCATTTCAATGATGCTATGAAGAGGACTATTTGAACAAAAACACCAAATAGCATTTTCATAACTGTAACGTGTGAACTTATAGTTTATAAATCAATCAAAATAACATCGACATTATGTTTTGAATAATAATATTGTTTGATACTTACCAAAAATCGTTTTTAGGTTATTAAGATCCATCTTGCGCAACTCTAGGAAATAGTGATTCAGCCACAAAAAAATGCACTGGTTGTGAAAACTACACATTAATTTTGTTTATAATACTTTATAGAGCTGGCATCTACCAACTAAAATTGAAACTATAGTTTCTACTAGTATCTAGAGCGCTGTAAAAGTTATGGTGGCAAATGCCACCGGGAGGGCCGAAAGGGTTAAATCAAAAAATCAGTTTTTTTAAATCATGATTTTTATGCAACCCTGTTTACAGTACTGTTTTGCTGGTTGTAAGGGTTTTAGGTGTGCTTTGCTGCTACAAAATCATTCATATAAATTTTTTTAACCACAAACGTTTATTAGACATTCGCTGAAGATGTCCGAACCATCTCAACTGACTAACACAGCAACTTTTACAACATTTTTTTCGCAATTTCACACATCATACACTAATCTATATTTCGTACTCCCGATTTCTCCTAGTTACACCACATTACCCCACGTAAAAATCTCATTTCCACATCTTTTATGCTTTTATGCAATATTATGTTATTATTCAAGCGTTTAAATTTGTGTCGGTATTATCGAAAATATCTTTTTGATTTCAGGTTTACTGAAAAATTGCTGCTATCACGCACTCGACCAGAAATTTCCAAAACTAGAAGATCTACGTAATCTTTTATCGTCTCTGGTACACTATATAAATACGAATATATTTATCAAATCCATGTTTGAGTTACGTACGCCATTATCAGAAACAGCGATTGAAAGTTGGCGTGAAATGATAAAACTACTCGAGAAATTAGAAGAAGAAGAAGATAAACTAAAGCAAAATTACGCAATTCCAATATTTCACACACTTTTACTGCACATGGGCTTGCAGCTATTTAGTGATGTTAATACAGCTGAAAGTGCGTTACAGGAAATATTCAGCTGTTATTTGCGACTCGAGAAAGATGATAAAATAAACGAAATTGAAACAACAAATGAACCGTATTGGATTGAAGTTGTTATCGATTTATTTTTGAATTTACTATCGAAGAATTCGCATTTAATGCGCAGCGTTATTAATTGCGTATTTCCCTATTTATGTCCAAAGCTAACTGGTACAGCGATTCGACAAATATTAGATGTCTTAGATCCGAGTGCGAGCGAAAATCCGCTAATAAATTATGAAGATGATGAAGAAGAAAGTGATTCAAGCGAAGATAATGATGAAAGTGAAGAAGAACTTGATACAGAATCAGATCCGGAAGAAGAAGAAGATGAAGAATCGACGGCAACGGACAAGCTTCGTATTGCTGTACGTGAAGCATTACATAAAACCGGTTATAAAACAGATGACGAATCGGAGGATATCGATGAAATGGATGAGGAAGATGGCAAGAAACTCGATCACGCATTATCGCAAGCCTTCCAACAATTAAAACCGAGAAAAAAAGTCAATAAGAACAAGCAAACTAAAGTCGATAAAACACTAACACATTTCCGTGTTCGTGTTTTAGATCTTATCGATATGTATACAAATTCGGAACCGAATATGTTGCAAACTTTCGAAATTATATTAGTTTTATTAAAAACATTAGAGTTTAGTATACGCGATGCGCATCAAAAACCTTTGGAAGTTCGACTAAGAAATTGTTTAAAAAAATTAACGAATATTAAGAAATTTACGGGCACTGATGATATTAACGAGCAACACTTAGTTGATATGTTAGAATCGATATTAAATCGTGGCACGAAAAGTGCACTATTATATCAGGATATCGCTGATATTATAACATCGATTTCCGTTTTTATTATACGTTGTTCGGAAATGATCAGTTCGGCAAAAAATCAAATTGAGAAACTATTGGAAAACGCAATACGAACCTATTTCGTAAAACGCGATTGTATGCTACCGATAGCTCTCTTTAAAAGCACACTGAAATTGAATTGGGCGGGCAATTGGTCGCTAGTGCCATTATTATTTGACAACGCGTTTGACCCGAATATCCGTCCATTTCGACGTAGTCAAGCTCTCGAACTGTTAATTCTATTTTATAATAATTCGCGGTTTATCAGCACGAATGAGAAAGTATTTCGGAAACGTATCGCGCCTTTCGAACAACAACTATCAAATCAAACTATCGAATTATTTCGAGATGTATCTGCCGATGATAAACACAATAAAATTAAAGAGAAATTTGTCTGTCTATTATTTACACTGCTTGCTAGCATAAAACTATCATCACATTCGGATAATAGTAATATTGCTTGGAGCGAAATCGGTACGCTTATTCAAAATTATCGCGCGCAAATTTCGCTAGCGAAAGATGCGAAAAAGGCGTTTAGTAAATTATGTTCGGTATTAAAAATTCAAGTGCAAGCGAAAATTCTACAGGTAAATGGCAATAATAAAACGGAAAATGGAAATAATCTACAACCGATAATCAATAATAAACGGCAAAAACAAGATAAAGAAGATAATAAACAACGAAAGAGATTCAAATCGTCCGATAAAGAGAAATTGAAAACAGAAACTAGGTTATTACGTTTGGAGGCAAATTCGAAAGGATTGGAAACAGAGATAGGTTATAATCATTTTAAGTTATTAGAAATGAATACAGATGAATGAATTTATTAAAAACTAATATTTTATGTAATTATTTTTCAATAAAATAAATAAGAAAATAATTTCTATGAACTTCCTTTCATATCAATACATATCAATTTTTACATATTTCTTAATTTTCTTCGGTTTTATTGTCAAATATTTCTTTAATGTTTTCGCTTGTTTCTAAGAAATTTATTGAAATAAAGAACATTATATATAAAATTATTGATAACATTATTATTGTTATTATGTATGAAATATACATGATGTAATTTAAAGTAATACATGCGGCAATCGAAGAATAAACTGTGATTCTAGTTTATCTTCTGCAATTTGTAAACTCATTTTTTTTTTATTTAAATTATTATTTAACTTGAAATCGATATAAGCAATAAACGTACAAGCATACAAATATATTTTGATTTGGCGGTTCTTAAATTCAATACATGAAATATAAATATAATTAAACATTACTATTATTATTATTAATATACGAGTATTTTAATATATATTAATATTTTTTTTTATTTTCAATGCTAGTTAGAATATTAATTACGTATTATGAAGGAAAATGAATTCTAATTGTGGCAACACTGTTTCCAACTGAACCTTAGATCATAAAGTAGAAACTAGATGTAAGGTATTGGGAACGCTTAAGACTGAGAGAGACAGAAGATCGCCTGAAACAAGCATACGCGCAAACTCAAGAATTCTTGAGTCAGTGGCGTATCTGAAACTTTTTAAATTACAACATGCACTTAATAAATATATAGTTGATAAATATCACTGAAAGTAATGTCTAAGTAATGTCTATTATTTTTAAATAGGTTTTCTTATTTAACATTATGACTTCTGACTATATTAATACAGCAGTTGAGCTGACATCATTTGTAGAAGACGAATCAATATATATTGCTGGGTTTGTTGCCCGAAGAATATACGACAAAATTAATTGTGATGTATGTAAGGCATCAGTTACTGTAAATTCTTCGGGAAGCACACTCATCAATATTAAAGACAAAGGTGGCCTGTTAAAGCCATCATCTGATCTCATTAAAGTGTGCACAACAGCCGAGAAAGTGATTAGAGAACATAAAAATATATTTCACAAAAATATAAAATTATTAATAATGAACAAATGTTTTCAGTCATTGGCAAATACATTTTCACTTTCAGAAGAGCATGACAAAAATTATTTTTTATTAATTAGAAGTAACGAAGAAAATATATTAATGTCCCACAGACATCAAATTATTAGTGTAATTTTAGAATGTTATATCAATTTACGAATTCATCATATTTGTAAAAATTCATATAAAAAAACTGGCATCAGAAATAAATTTAATAAGTTAATTTTATTCCGTAATGAATAAAAAATAATCGGGTCTATTCACTAAAAAAATTGTAAACTGTAAAATTGCCACTATATTTCGATAAACAATTGTATAAATGATATATGTAAATAAAGCAAATACTAAACAATATTCTTTTATTCATTTATTTCTTTCTTTCATTTATTAGAAAATGCAGATAATATTTCAATATTCATTATTTAATCGTAACATGTAATATTATTACAGAAATTACTTTTATAAGTTTACAAAAGGGATAAAATGTATTTGTAAATAAAATAGATAAATGTAAAATATTTATAATTTTCTAAATAATTGTCTACAAATTTATTAACATCGAAATTAATTATATTAATTGGTTAAAAATATTATATTTACATACAATATTTTCATATCTTTCTATTTCCTCTTTAATATTTAAAGTAATTTATTGTTTTATTTTATTTCTTCTCATTTCAAACCTGCCCCATTCTGAAAATTCTGTACCGCGCGACCATGCTCTCCTTCGCGTTTGCGCAGTTACGTTGCTTCAGGCAAAATCATTCTTTCCTTTTCTTTTTCACATTATACTATATATTTGTCTTACTCAGGCATAAGCGTTCCCAAAACTTGCACTATACAACATACCCCTTCTTACATCTAGTTTCTACTTTATGATCTAAGAACTGAACTGTCATCTTATCTCAAGTAAAATAAAAATTTCAGTAATAAATTTTAAAATTTTTATAATAAATTTTAATTAAACACTACTATTATTATTATTAATATACGAGTATTTTAATATATATTAATAATTTTTGTTTATTTTTAATGCTAATTAGAATATTAATTATGCATTATACAGGAAAATGAATTCTAATAGTGGCAACACTGTTTCAAACTGAACTGTCATCTTATCTCGGCCAACAAGAAAACAAAACGCCGGTATTATATTTAGGTACTTTTCGAAAAGTATAATAATTTACGCAATATAAAACGTTCAAAGTATCAATTTAATACTTCAATATGGCATGGACACCGTTAGAATCCAATCCCGAAGTAAGTTTCGTCGTGCAAAAACCATTTCATTATTGTAATAAAAAATGTAGTAGTTAGTATTGATTGATTTTATTTCGAATTTTCTGTTACAGATTATGAACAAGGTAATATTATTGGAAAACATAAGGTTGTATATATATTTATATCATTATTGCTACATATTTTGCTTGAGATGTGTATTAATATATGTCTTTTTAAACATACATGGATATGTCACAAAGTAACTTGCAATATATACGATAGTAAAATTTTCTATAATCATAATGTACAGTAGATTCTTGTTCAGTCGTGTCATAGGTATTAAAATAAAATAGGGTTAGCGTACGTTTTTTTTCCATGGTCATGTCTTGGGTTGTTTATGGCCTTGAATTTCTTTAATCTCCAGCCGGCTTTTTTTTATTTTTCTATAAGAATTTTGTTTATTTAAATTTACTGAAAGATATATATATATATATATATATATATATATATATATATATATATATATATATATAAACATTGCTAAAACAATTCTTTTTTTATTAAGGTATTACAAATAAAAATTGTTACAAATAAAAATTGTTACAAATAAAAATTGTTAATATTTAGTAAATTATAAACAAAAAAGTATTATATTGTCATTTCATATTATTTGATGTTTCCAAAATTAGTACTTACATCGTTTGGGCGTCCCGGAAAAATGGAACATAGTCGATGTCTACGGACTAGATACCGAAAGTTTAGCATGGGTACCTCGACCAGCCCTTGCAGTAATACTCCTCTTTCCCTGCACCGATAAATACTTCAAACACTGCGACGAACAGAACGAAGCGATTAAATCCAAGGGTGGTCAAGAAATATCCGAGAACGTCTTCTATTTGAAGCAGATTATGCCGAATGCATGCGGTACGGTGGCGCTGATTCATAGCGTTGCGAATAATAAGGAGGTGGTGCAATTGGGCGATGGACTGCTGAAGAAGTTTCTCGAAGACTGTAACGGTTTGAATCCGAATGATCGCGGTGAATTGCTGCAGAAGGCCGATAATATTGTTAATGCGCACAAGGAAATTGCTCAAGAAGGACAGACTGAGGTAATCAGACTTTTTTCTTGTTTTAGGCCTGGTTTTATAAACGCTGGTTAAATTTACGGTAAAGCTTGATTTACATTATACTAGATTCGGCTAGAAACTTTGACTAGTTTACATACTAGACGCACTTGTCAAAACTTGGATAATGTAAATCAGAAAAAATCCAGCCAAGTTTTCAAACTAGAATCGTCTAGAAGTTGATTTTCAAACTAGGTTCGGACCAATTTTTCATCCAAGTTTCTATACTAGACCTGCGCACTAGCGGTAATTTCAGTTCTATCAACTCTGTGCAAAGTGTAAATTCGTAACTAAGTAACTCAGAAAGCTTCAAAATCTTAGAAATTTTAACTAGTTTTTCTTGTTTACGTCTATGAAAATTCATTTTGTACTTAACCTCTTACTTTCACACAATAACAAACTGGTATATAAACACTACGTACATTTTGGATGTTGGCAAACCTACTCACATCCAATTCCGCGCCTGCGTACAACTAAAAAGTATGAACATGCGCCTTAAATAAAAAGTTTTAACTACTTTAAAGACGATTCTAGTTTCCAATCTAGTATGTAAACTACTCAAAGTTTCTAGCCGAATCTAGTATAATGTAAATCGAGCTTAAAACTCTACTTTACGGCCAAAACTGAAGTTGGCTGCAGGCTGTCAGCTAGCTGTTTGCGTAGTGCCAACCTTACAATGATATTATAAATATTAGAATGAGGCTATTTATACATACGGTATGTATACGCAATTGGCTATTTATACATACTGAAAACAAAAACCTAAACCAACCTAATAACCTAACCTAACCTAAATAGCCAATTGCGTAAACATACCGTATGTATAAATAGCCACCTTCTAAATAATATATATATTAATATTATAAAAATACATACATGCATACACAATCACGCCACGTATCCAAAAGGATGTGGCACAAACTCACTTTCCACTCATCCCGAAATCAGTCGCCTCCAAACATTCCTATCCAAACAAGCAACTTTCGCTTCATCCACATTCATAATTCCACTCTCATACATGCTCTTTTATTCCTACTACTTGGAAACTTTCGCTCACGCAAAACACTCTCAATCATACCACTCCAACTACTGATCGGACGTACCAACACCCTGACATATTATATATTAATTATTATAATTATTAATATGTAATAATAATATATAATATTTATATCATTGTAAGGTTGGCACTACGCAGTGCGGCTGACAGCCTGCAGCCAACTTCAGTTTTGGCCGTAAAGTAGAGCAAAATTGAAAGAAATGTTGTAGCAAAAGTTGGTGTTAGTCAGTTAAGATGGTTCGGACATGTTGAGCGAATGCGTCTAATGAACGTTTGCTGTTAAAAAGATTTATTTGAATGTTTTTGATGGTATACGTTTGCGTGGACGTCCGATGAGTAGTTGGAGTGGTATGATTGAGAGGGTGGCTTGCGTGAGCGAAAGTTTCCAAGTAGTAGGAATAGAAGAGCATGTATGAGAGTGGAATTATGAATGTGGATGAAAGTGCGAAAGTTGCTTGTGCTGGATAGGAATGTTTGAAGGCGACTGATTTCGGGATAATGAAAAGAGTTTGTGCCACACCCTTATTTGGGTACATGGCGTGATTGTGTATGTATGTATATTTGATGTGTTTCTAGGCACCTGACCCAAACAGTCCCGTGAACCATCATTTCGTCGCATTTGTTCACGTAGACGGGGCCCTATACGAATTAGATGGCAGGAAAGAATTTCCAATTAATCACGGTCCAACTAGCGCCGATCAGTTGCTCGAGGATGCAGCGAAAGTTTGTCAGGATATTATCAAACGACAACCTGACGATGTGGAATTTACGGTTGTTGCACTTTCGGCTGCTGATTAAACCAAAATCAATCATTTTGTTGGGGGCTTCAACGTGATATATACATTTATAATCTCAACAGAACAAACATTATTATAATATACATGTAGAGCTTTATATTGTTCTCTAAAGTTATAGGCAAAGCTATTTTGCACAAAACAAAAAATTAAATATTGCATATTTGTCGTAAAATAGTCGTGAAATCAAAAAAAAAAAATTATTAATAGCTTCGCTAACTTTCGGAAAAAGTTGACGAAGCCAATATTCAATATTATTAGTAATGATTAATTTAAACTAAACTAATATACAGAGCGAGTGTAATATCTGGAACTATCGCAATAAATCTTTTATTAAACGTTTTTGAAAAAAATTCTCGAACACGTCAATTTTTATTTTAAATGAGACATATTTTACTATAATTCTGACAGTTGTAGCTAATGTTTTTTGTTTTATACACTAATAACTAGATTCATTTTGCCAATTTAATTGGTTTTTTAATGTTTAAACTTTAAGATTATTTTTCTCAATTTTTTTCAAATGTAACATATTTAAAATTTTATAGGGTTGGAAACGGAATAAAAAGTACTATCAAAATCAATAATAAAAAATATAGGTTTCCATTTAAAAAAATTATCGCTTACTTTATAACTCAAAAACAAAAAGCAATCTTTAAGTGACGATTACAGTAAAATATGTCTCATTTAAGATAAAAATTGACGTGTTCTAGGATTTTATTCAAAAACGTTTAATAAAAGATTTATTGCGATAGTTCCAAACTTTACACTCGCTCTGTATATTCATTAAATTTTTAAAATTTTGAGTTTATGCTTTGCTAACTTTTTCCGGAAGTTAGCGAGAAGTTATTAATAATTTGTTTTAAAATACAGCGCGACAGTTTTTTTTTTTCACATTTATTTAGGACACATTGTTCAATATTTTATTACATTTTATTTTTGTTTTGTGCAAAATGGCTTCGCTTATAACTTGAAAGAACTGCTTTTTATACCATACATACACATTTTGACACATCGAACTTATTGTGCTATATCGAGGTGGTATATAATATAATATATAAATATAATATATGAGCCGTATAGATGCAAAACTCACTATTTGCAAATTTTAAGTTCTGAGATATTTGCAAAAAACTGTTATAGCGTAGTGTAATTGTATTTTGATGATAAAATCTTGTTACTAGATGACAATACTTATTTAAAATCGTGAATCATTGGTTTTATACATCATTAATTCATACAAAGTAACTGTTTGCTTTCCACCAATAAAAATTTTATTTGTGGAAAGCAAACAGTTACTTTTGCATCTAAACTATCAACGCAAGTAGTGAGTTTTGCATCCAACACTAAACTTTAAAGAGTGTTTCTCATATTAAATACTGAGTTTTTTTTTCTAAGTAACCTAACTATCGTATTCCTTGTAAAATTCTACGTCCAAATTTCGCATAATCTCATTTTTCACTTTTTTTCATATATTGAGTTTTGCATCTATACGCCTCATATGAAATATATAATATATGTAATATATAATATATAAATTTATATATTGGCACTTAAAAAGTGCAAAAACCCTTTTGTATTGAAGCTTTACACGGTGGTTCCTTATTAATCGTTATTTATAATAAATATTATTTTTTTCGTTTCTTTTTTTTTCTTTTTCTTTTTTCTTACTCATATAATTTGTTATATATTTCAATGTGATGTTTCTTATGTGAAATATATGTACCCGAATTTTGCTTAATATGGAATAAATATTTTTTTGTCATTGTATAATATTCTATGTACCTATTTATTTTATTTGACAAGGTTATAACATTATTCATATCATTATTATGCTTGTTTACAAAAAATTTCAATAAATAATTGTTTAAAGTACTTTGAATATACCGGGTGTTCGTTCATCAAATTCGTATGGGCGTTTAACATGTAATTTCGATAAATTGCGATATACTACTTTCTTGAGTTAAATTTGAAGAAATACTTAGAATACTTTTCGATAGGGCATAAAAAGTTCTATAATTTGGTTTTAGTTTAAATTTGCTAGCATGTGCCGTTTGTGCGCTAGAATTTTTTTTAAATTTTTTGGTATTAATTTTTTTCTCAAAAACTATGAGGTGTAGGAAAATAAGCATGATAAGGAAAAATGTGTTGTCTCTTTTTATATTTAAGTACTATGTACACATGTAATTTTCTAAATTAATTGTTTTATAATTGGATTGATTGATCTGTTGAGCAATAAAGAATTATTATTATTATATAAATAGCTTAAACGCTTTTATTTCAGCTATAAGCTAATATAATACAATAATATATATATATATATATATATATAATATTTATATTAAAAATACACTTTTTTACTGATAAGATATTTAAATTTTCCGTCCTTACTTCGTCGATAATACAATATCACTGTACTATCGACAGAGTTTTTTGTTTACATGAATAGTTCAAGGCTGGCGACAGAGATGGCACTACTCGTATTAAATTACATAAATTACAAATAAAATTTAAAGTGTCATTTTTGTACGGCGTTGAAATTGTACAATATGTTTTAATATAAAATCTTTTTATTATTCCAATAAATAAATATTGAAATTAATATTATATAGTAGAGACTCCCTGATTATGCCAGTCTTGGCGGCATTTAGCCATTGAATTATACCTAACGAACTGGAACGGCATCGCCCATAAAACAGCCGTTGGCAGGGGTCGTGTTCGGTTTACGTATGAGAGAGACGGATAGAAGTAGGTACTCCGCTCCTTGTCAGTTTCACGTGCGTTTACGGTGTTATAAGAGGTGAAATTATAATTTTGTTTATTTGTGATTAAATTACAGTGATAGGAAGTTTGAAAATATGGTGATGAGTTGTGTGGCATATAAGTGCAAAAATTTACATGATAAGCGCAGTAATATTCAATTTCAATTCAAGCAATTTAAATTAATATTGCAAGGCTGTTTAAATGGTTATAAAAAACCAAAACAAATTATTTTAAATAATGTGGTTCGACATTTTTCTGAAAAATTGTATTTTTTTAAACCCAACCATCCGATCACTGAAGAATTTGGTGTTGAAGATTTACATGAAATTCAATTAATAAAACAAATTGTTAATTATTATTTAACGTGTAGATTACATTCTTATGCTAGGAAAGAAACTGAAAAGTTTGTAGGAAAAGGTTCCAGCATAAGACAAAAATTAAACAAAGTCATTCATAGGTATTGTCTTTAATACTATTTAATTACACCAAATATAACGAATTTTGAAAACTTATTTTTGTAATAAAAGTAAAAAAGTACGCACAAATAATTTCTTTTTGTTTTTTTAAACCTAATTCTCCCGTATATTCTTTTACATGTGTTTCTATCTGAAAATATAAAATTAATCCGACCGGTATAATAGTAATCAAACGTGCTAGACAAGGATGGGTGTACCTACGTTGTGCCGGTTGCCTAAAATCGTCGCTGCCACGCCAACTGAATGCTCGATGCCGTTCCAGTTACGTAGTTTATAGTTCAATGCATTTAGCAGGTTATTTAGCGCGAGTTAGCGAATTAGGCATTCCAGAACACGTGATCATACGTCATACAATATGGTTGCTTGATGAAAACATTGCAGATTTGACATATAGTACAATAAAATTTTTTTGTGAATTATTTTAAATGTGTTAATTGATATTGGATTAATTTATGAAACATAGTAAGTAATAATATGTAATATTTTAAGAAATATTTGTATATTTAACTGAAACCTTTTTAATTTGCAGAAAATGCCTGTGACATGTATCGTGGCTGGATGCAAAAGCATGTCAAGAAAAGATAATGTATCTTTTTTTTTCGATTCCCGCACCTGTAAATTTCAAACATAAAATCCATTTGAATAATTTAAGCAGGGAACGACGCGAAATGTGGATTAAAGTATTTAAACGTCCAGATTTAAATGATACTAAATTAAAATATCAACGTGTATGTAGCAAGCATTTTATAGAAGGTATTTTTATACATAAACGTATTAATAATTAATATATATTATTATTTATATATATATATATATATATACATATATATATTTGTACTTGTTTTTATATTTAGGAAAACCAGCTCCATTAGCAGAGAGAAATCATCCGGATTGGATTCCTACCCAAAATATGGGGTATAAGTCTGTTTTAATCAAAAAAAATATTAATGATATAAAAAGATTGAAACGATTAGAAAATAGATGTGGGAACAAAATTGATGAATTGGAAGGATCCTCAATGGTATTGACGGTATTAGAATATATGGCAATTTTTTTTTTCAGCTACAAACTAACAATTAATTCAACCTACTTTTAATTACAACATTAAGTTTGTATAATTTTATTTCAGTAATTATAGTTTTTGTTTTATCCACTTTGTCCGTGGAATTAAGTTTTTAGGAATTAATTGGGCAATTGTTTATTTATTTAATTATTTTAGTAATAAGTTTTAATAATATATAGCATATATCGACAGAAGAAGTTAAATTAGAACCTATACTTGAAGAACCGGAAACAGGTGTACATGTACAAACAGATTTAAGTTTGAAAGATATAAAAAATCAAGAAAATGAATTACAATATCTAAATGAAAAAAAATATGATCTCTCAAAACAATTAATTAAGACAGGTCTAAATGAAGAATCATTTAAAAATAATAATGACAAGATTTTATTTTATACAGGATTAAATTATCCATTATTTAAAATTGTTTTAGAAACAATAGAACCATTTTTGCCAAAACATGCTCTTAACGCTTTAAATCCTTTCAAGCAATTATTATTAACGTTAATGAAATTAAGATTAAATTTATCATTTAAAGATTTAGGATATCGATTTGCAATAAGTGTAACATCAGCATCTGTGTATTTTGAAAAAACTATAGAAATCTTATATATAAAATTGAAAAGTTTAATTATTTGGCCGGATCATGAAATAAGAAATAAAAATATTCCGCATTGTTTTAAAGAAGTTTTCCATGAAAAAACTACAGTCATTATTGATTGTTTTGAAATTTTTATACAGAAACCGTCAAATTATCTAACACGACAACAGTGTTGGTCAAATTACAAACACCATCATACTGTGAAATTTTTAATAGGTATAACTCCACAAGGCACAATATGTTATATAAGTAATGCTTGGGGAGGTCGTATATCTGATAAGCAAATTGTTCAGAATTCCACATTTTTAAATTTTATAAGTCCCCATGATATAGTTTTGGCCGATAGAGGATTCCTAATTAAGGACATGATAGGTATATTACAAGCCAAATTAGTTATACCGGCATTTACCAAAGGAAAAAGTCAGTTGCATCCGTTAGAAGTAGAAGAAACAAGACATATGGCCCATGTTAGAATTCATGTTGAAAGAATTATTGGAGTAATAAGAAATAAGTTTCAAATATTTCAATCGATTGTTCCTGCGACTATGTTAAGTAATATTATTGACAACAAATCTATTTTAGATAAAATAATAACAGTTTGCTGCGCAATAGTTAATTTAAGTCCGCCGATAATTCCTTTATAATTTATAAAATAAGTTTTTTCTATTATATTATTATTGTTATACATACATATTATTATTATTTAAAAGTATTATTATTTTATTTTATAAAGGAGTAAGATATTTATTATTTAAAATTATTATTTTTTTATTTTGTTATGATTTATGTCTATACACTTTAATTTTAATATTTGTTAATTTTATATTGTTTACAATTAAAATAAAATATACTGATTTTTGTTATTTCTATATTCATATATAAACATATATTTTTTTTAAATACAATTTATATAGATATATAACTAATTTTATAAATACAAAAATATGAAATATTTATAAACAAAAACAAGAAAATAAAACTACTTCTTACAATTATTACAAGTCCACGTTTCATTTGGAATATCTTCCAATCCGATACAATCCATATGATACCATTGAATATCGCATATATCATTATCACATTGTATCATTGGACGTTCATCCTCAAATCCTTGGCATAAACACCATGTACCAATATTCGCAGTTCCCTCTTTCTTTGTGAAAAAACGAGCAACAAGTTCCGGCATAATAACATTTTTATGAAAATGAATTGCTTTTTCCGTGTTTTCTTTTAAAAATTCTTCATCTAAATTAATTCGTTGAACAAATATTTGTTGTGGAGACCATACAACGAAATCACAATAACATGATTCAGTTACAAACATTTGTAGTTGAATTTGATAAAAATATGAATGATTTTTATCAAGAACTAATTGATTTTCATCTAAATTCAAACATGAATTTTTTGCTTTAGCAAAATCTTCTAATGTTACGTTGTTCTTTAATCGATATGGGCATTTTATTTCTAAAATGCCAGATCCGCAACAGTCACACGATATCATACGATCCGGTGAAGCACCAAAGTTCACATATTTTTGATTTATAACAAAACCAATTTTCTTCATTTGGAAGTTTATATGTGTAATTTGAGTTTTAAAATATGTCTCCGCTGCTACGTTTTCATGTTTTATGCCCCACGAAGTTGCTGCTGACGAAAACGCCATTTTTGTTGGATAGCAAATATTTTTGACTAGCGATAACGATGGCGTTTCTATATTTGTCTTGCAACAAGATTTAAATCTTGAAGCAGTTATTCTGCCCGCTCTTTGATTAAACCATTCCCTTGAAGAAGTTTGTTCTCTGCTCTTTTCTTCGATCATGTCACAATCGGCAGCAGACAAATAAAATTTTAATTCATTACAGTGAATTAATAATTCCGAATAAACCAAATTTTCATATTTTACGTTGTAAATATTAAAAATATTCGGAAGTAAAATATCATCCTTCTCCATGTTTGAAGCAAATGGTTCTGTTATTCGCATCAGTGCAGACGAACATCCAGCTTCTTCAATTTTAGATAATAAATTTGCAACATCATCAGCTTTTAGCGGCATACAATCTGTTTCGGATGATGTTTTAATCGAACGTTTGCCCCAATCCATTTCCGCTACTGGTACAACAGGAACTTTTGTTGATGCAGGGACTGGCCAAGAAGATTTAATGTCAGTGCATGAAATCCCTTCTTTAATTTTGTTTGCATATTCTGCAGCAAATAATACTGCTGCCACATGACTACAAGCTTCGCAGTTTCCTGCCATACAAGTACAATGTGCAGTGCACACACTTCCATCTTGCTGCAATATTATCCAAACGTTTACGGGTTTTTCATTTGCCTTTTGGGAATGTTTAACCTAAACATAAAATAATAAAATGTTATATTAGTATGAAAACAAATATGTATACGTAAATTTATAATATATTCAGTACGTACTTTGCCAACCATCACACAAAAATTATCTATTTGGGTACAACCAACTTCTACGAATCCTGCCTCAAAATATTTGTAGGCTG
The DNA here is from genome assembly GCA_963966155.1 of Clivina fossor. Classification (NCBI taxonomy): domain Eukaryota; kingdom Metazoa; phylum Arthropoda; class Insecta; order Coleoptera; family Carabidae; genus Clivina; species Clivina fossor. The sequence continues at coordinate 202,868 of CAWYQG010000491.1, forward strand.
TCAAGGACTTGTACGCTTTCATTTGTACTGTATTGTATGTACTATGTGTTAGCACTAAATATGTCACTATGTCCATACTTGTCACGGGAGGTACAGCCTCAATTCCAAAATCAAATTTACTGCTATCAATAGTGAAGGGATCAGTAAAATTAATTATTTTTAATTTTCTCTGATATCTGTCAAAACCACATAATATATTTAATTTTTAATTGTTAACAAAACTAAAGTTTTCAATAATACCTTTCAGCTACATCTGGAAACTGTTTCTTCAAATCATTGTAATAGTTTTCCATTATGTTTTTTTATAAAAAAAATTAAATGATATGTGAAAATTTAAATGTATAAAATAAAAATTAAACTTGCAATTAAATTAAACTGCACAATATACACGAAAACAAGTAAAATTCATACAACTGTCATATACAATGTTTTCATCAAGCAACCATATTGAATTATGATGTGACGTCATTCTGGACTGCCTAACAAGTGTCAAGCAACTGCAAGTCAAGTCAAACAAGCAAGTAATAATGTTGAGATTATAAACTAGGGATAAACTAGTTAACTAGGGATAAACTAGTAACCTAGGGATAAACTAGTGATAAACTAGTTAACTAGGGGATAAACTAGGGGATAAAACAAGTGAATGTTTTCCAGCAACAAGCAAAGACAATTTTCAATCTCGGGACTTTCCGGATAAACTAGAGATAAACTAGTTAACTAGGGATAACCTAGGGATAAACTAGAGATAAACTAGTTAACTAGGGATAAACTAGAGGATAAAACAAGTAAGTGTCAAGTACTGTAAGTCAAATAAGCAAGTAATAATATTGAGTGTTTTAGGCAACAAGCAAAAAGCTTTCCAATCTCGGGACTTTCCGGAGATAAACTAGAGATAAACTAGTTAACTAGGGATAACCTAGGGATAAACTAGTTAACTAGGGATTAAATTATGGGTTGTGCAGTGAGTGCAGCAAGCGATAAGGAAGCAACGGAACGTTCGAGGAAGATCGATCGAGATCTAAGGGCTGATGGCGAAAGGGCTGCGAATGAAGTTAAGCTGTTATTGTTGGGTTAGTAGTGGTATAGCGTTTGGCTTGGGGAAGGAATAATGTGATTTTAAGTGAGATTGTAAACGATTTTACATGATTTTTCATTGTTTTTACATGATTTTAAGTATTTTTATGTAAGATTGTAAAGATTTTTTATGATTTTAGGTGAGATTGTAAGGATATTACATGATTTTAAGCGAGATTTTAAGGATATTACATGTTTTTAAGTGAGATTGGAAGGATATAATATGATTTTTAAAGAAGTTTGGATGGATTTTATATGATTTTAATGAAGTTTGGAAGGATTTGGAAGGATTTAAAGTGAGATTGGAAGAATGTTACATGATTTTAAGTGAGATTGTAAAGATTTTACATGATTTTTTGTTGATTTTATAGATTTTTATGTAAGATTGGAATGATTTTAGCATGATTTTTTGTTGATTTTATAGATTTTTAATTGAGATTGTAAGGTTATTACATGATTTTAAGCGAGATTGTAATGATTTAACATGATTTTTCTTAAATTTTATGGTTTTTAAAGTGAGATTGTAAGGATTTTACATGATTTTTCGTTGATTTTAGCATGATTTTAAGTGAGATTGTAAAGATTTTAGATGGATTTTATTTATTTACAGCTGTGAAATCTTCGGATTTGATGATTCTGATTGAAATAGAAGCTACTTAATGTTTGGTTAGAATTAAGTGTATATCCTTGTATGATCCTAGGATTTTAGCATGGTTTTAAGTGAGATTGTAAAGAATATTACAAGATTGTAAGCGATTTTACATGATTTTAAGTGAAATTGTAAGCGATTTTACATGATTTTTAGTGAGATTGTAAAAATATTAGATGATTTTAAGTGAGATTGTAAGCGATTTTACATGATTTTAAGAAAGTTACTAGGTTTTTTGGAAGGTTATTAGGTGTTTTGGAAGGTTAGTAGGTTTTTAAGAAAGTTACTAGGTTTTTTTTGGAAGGTTACTAGGATTTTAAGAAAGTTACTAGGTTTTTCGGAAAGTTATTAGGATTTTAAGAAAGTTACTAGGTTTTTTGGAAAGTTACTAGGTTTTTTTTGGAAGGTTACTAGGATTTTAAGAAAGTTACTAGGTTTTTCGGAAAGTTACTAGGATTTTAAGAAAGTTACTAGGTTTTTTGGAAAGTTACTAAGATTTTAAGAAAGTTACTAGGTTTTTTTGGAAGGTTATTAGGTTTTTAAGAAAGTTACTAGGTGTTTTGGAAGGTTACTAGGATTTTAAGAAAGTTACTAGGTTTTTTTGGAAGGTTACTAGGATTTTAAGAAAGTTACTAGGTTTTTTTGGAAGGTTACTAGGATTTTAAGAAAGTTACTAGGTTTTTTGGAAGGTTATTAGGATTTTTGGAAGGTTATGACTGTTTTTCACAAGGTTATGACTATTTTTCACAAGGTTATGACTTTTCACAAGGTTATGACTGTTTTTTCACAAGGTTATTACCTTGTGAAAATAATTATATGATTGAAATAGAAGCTAATGAAATGTTTGGTTAGAATTAAGTGTATATAGTTTTTTTTTTTTTGTTTCGGAAAGAATCTACTTTTCGGAATGTATTTGTACACCGCCGGATTTTATGATCCTAGGATTTTAGCATGGTTTTAAGTGAGATTGTAAAGAATATTACAAGATTGTAAGCGATTTTACATGATTTTAAGTGAAATTGTAACGATTTTAAATGATTTTTAGTGAGATTGTAAGCGATTTTACATGATTTTAAGTGAGATTGGAAGAATATTACATGATTTTAAGTGAGATTGGAAGGATTTTAGGATGATTTTTCATTGATTTTAGCATGATTTTAAGTGAGATTGTAAAGATTTTAGATGATTTTATGTATTTTTAAGTAAGATTGTAAAGATTTTTTATGATTTTAGGTGAGATTGGAAGGATATTAGGTGATTTACAGCTGTGAAATCTTTGGATTTGATATTTGAAATTTAAGATGAGATAAAGATTTGGTTTAATGTTTGGTTATAATTAAGTATATATATATTGTGACGATGATCATAGTACATCGACACATATCACCTGAAATTTTAAAACATTTGGATTAAATAGAGTTCAATACTATGATTATAAAATTTTACCTCATGTGATTTCATTAGATTCTGGCTAGCACAGTCATTTGAAATATTACAAACGTGTAGATTAACTACAGTTGAATACTGCAATTATAACATTTTACCTCCTGTAATTCCATTGTATTCTGAAATTGTACAAACATTTAGATTAAATAATATTAAATACTGTGATTATAAAATGTTACCTGGAATTGTAATTATATTATAAATGTAAATATAAATAACATTGCACAGAAAAGCCACGTTGTATTGTGGGGTTATATTCATTGTTTACAACTAAAAATGTTAGACCGTACGCGCAGAGCGAGCGCGCACGGCCAAGGCTGCTGGCGGGGGTAATTCGCAAGTAGCAAAATATACAAACAAAAAGAAGAATAAAAACAATAAGAAGAACTTGGTGTTCTCTGTCTAACACGAGTGAAACGTTATTTTAAGCGCGGTTTCAACTTGTTAAGTCAAAATCGCACTATAAAAAGGCCAACTTGGCCATAAAAAAGCATTCGACATTCGCTCCGAAGTCGAACCACTTAGCTCCTGAGTGGCAATAGACTCGATTGACCGGCTCCCGGACTCAGTCTACCAACGGTACCTGGATTTAAAACTACGGTGAGTGTAAATTTTACACTCGAAACATAACGCGAGTAGATTAAATTATTTTTTTGAACTTAGAATAATAAATTTAATTTCTTTTGAACTTAGAATCATAAATTCAATTTTTTTTTGAACTTAGAATAATAAATTTAATTTCTGATTCTAAGATAGACTTGATTGACCGGCTCCCGGACTCAGTCTATCAACGGTATCTGGATTTAAATTTTACACTCGAAACATAACGTGAATAGATTAAATTATTTTTTGAACTTAGAATAATAAATTTAATTTCTTTTGAACTTAGAATCATAAATTCAATTTTTTTCGAACTTAGAATAATAAATTTAATTTCTTTTGGACTTAGAATCAGAAATTCAATTTCTTTTCTGACTTAGAAAACATTTAATTATTTTTTTGGACTTAGAATAAACGGGTGAACTTAGGATAAACATTTAATTATTTTTTGGACTTAGAATAAACGGGTGAACTTAGGTTAAGCATTTAATTATTTTTTTGGGATTAGAATAAGAGGATAATCGGTTGTTTGTTTTTTTTTCTTGTCATCTGGCACAGGTGAATTAAATTATAAATTATAAATATAAGTTTAGGTTTACATAGTAGTATATTTGTATATATTGTCTCATAAATAAAAAGAAAAGATTATTCATAATTGAAACTCGCTTAATGGAACCTTGGACTCCCGTCTGAACTATCCGCAACCCGCTCCTCCTTCCCGGATTGCAGGAAACGTGATTGGCGCCCGATACACGAAGATATTGAATAAGGAGAAGTACACAACGCGACGCCGAAACGAAGGTCGCGTTGCAATATATATATATATATTTTTTTTTTGTTTTCGGAAAGAATCTACATGATTTTAAGTAAGATTGGAAGGATTTTAGCATGATTTTAAGTGAGATTGTAAAGATTTTACATGATTTTCTGTTGATTTTATTGATTTTTAAGTGAGATTGTAAGGATATTACATGATTTTAAGTGAGATTGAAAGGTTATTACATGATTTTAAGTGAAATTGTAAGAATATTACATGATTATAAGTGAAATTGTAAGAATATTAGATGATTTTAAGTGAGATTGTAAGGATTTTACATGATTTTTCATTGATTTTATGGATTTTTCGTTGATTTTATGGTTTTTTAAAGTGACTGTGAAGATTTTGTATGATTTTTCATGGTAAAGTTCTTAAATAAATATTTATATAATTCGTAATTTAGATTTACAAATATTTTTTTGAAGAAGAATTAATTAATTTCGTATACGAGATTCTATAATTAATTAACTGACAACATGATAGTTTGTAGATTATGGTCAACATTCTGTCAATTTTTATAGGTTATGTTCATTTCGATATGTCATTTTCATAGACATATATAAATTTTTATTATTTTAACATATTCCATGTAATAAATTATACTATATTTTTTTTAAGAAAGCAGTAGTAGGCGGTACCAGCGCGGTCCGTTTTACACTGTTCCAAATTAAATTATATATATGAAAATTAAAATATTTAGCGGTAAATTCAAATTTAATAATAATATTCTTTATTTAACATTCAATAATTATATCGAAGAAAAATTAAAACAAAAAGAAAATTTACAATAGAATATTTAAATAGGACTATATTTAAAATTAAATAGAAATGTTTTTTTTTTTTAATTTATCTTTTATTTATATGAAAATAATAATATTATTATAATTTGAGTTTATTAAATTATATATAAAATACCTATACAACTTTCAAATTATATTTTTGTGAAATATAAATAAAACTTATGTGTTTATGACCTAAATGTTAATTTATAAAACCCGCATGAAAAAGTATAACAATAACAAACATACAGTAATTATAGAATAAAGTACATAATTATATTTCCTATAGTGCAACTTGTTATAAAAATAAAATTAAATATTATAGTATAACATATATTTTTGCAAATTTCGTTATTCAGAATGTGCGTACATTAGCACAGTGAAATACTACTACTTTTATTATATTATTATTCGAATAGAGATATAATTTCCAACACTGCAATATTTTAAGAAAATATGTAAAATGACAATAGTTTTCGATAATTTTTATTTACAAAAACAACCAAACAATGTTATGTAAATTACATAAAATATGAGATAAACAAAAGTATAAGATATAATTAATTTTATAAATATAAAAACTCATGAACAAAAGATTTTTAATACATTTTATAGTTGAAATTAAATGTAGATTGTGACTGACAATGAGTACCAAAAAGGACGGCTTACGATTCTAGTTAATTGTTTTTGTTTTTCCAAAACTTCATGGTAAATTCGTCCAATAGCCTAGTAAAGTAATATCGCGCAGTTGCCGCGAAATATGAAAATGTTGCTTAACAAAAATTGTACAGTTTGAATTTCTATGTAATTTAAATGGGGTTTAAAAATACTAGTTTTCAATCGCTTATTGTAAAAATATAAGAGATATTTAAGACCTGGCACAACTTGTTTCATATAGTGTGAATATTCTATTTTTATGTGAAATAATTAAAAACTCAAGGAACACCATGGATAAATATGTTCTTTTATGTTAAATATTTTAAGTCTTCCTTGCGCCATTATAATTTAGACATGCGCAGTTTAGGTTCTGTAGACGCTTGATAAAATGACATAGGTTTCGTTCATGTTATATGTATTTAATTTTATACACAATATTATATTTTTATTAATTTAATAAAAATATTAAAAATAATAATCTAAATTTTAATAAGAATATTTGTAACAATATTAAATAAATATTTTCGTTAATTTGCTTGTACACGTATGTTTAAATATATTTTTACAATAACAATTCTGCTGCATTTTTGAACGTACTCAAAATTTTTTGGTAATTTGGTATTTTGCTCAAAGGAACGGTTCTTTTGAGCAAAATATCAAATTACGATAGAAAGCACAAAATGGTAGGTTATATTTTTATACATATGTCAAACACATTTTATCTTTCAAAATTTTGAGTACGTTTAAAAATGCAGCAGAATTGTTATTGTAAAAATATATTTAAACATACGTGTACAAGCAAATTAACGAAAATATTTATTTAATAATGTTACAAATAATCTTATTAAAATTTAGATTATTATTTTTAATATTTTTATTAAATTAATAAAAATATAATATTGTGTATAAAATTAAATACATATAACATGAACGAAACCTATGTCATTTTATCAAGCGTGTACAGAACCTAAACTGCGCATGCCTAAATTATAATGGCGCAAGGAAGACTTAAAATATTTAACATAAAAAAACATATTTATCCATGGTGTTCCTTGAGTTTTTAATTATTTCACATGAAAATAGAATATTCACACTATATGAAACAAGTTGTGCCAGGTCTTAAATATCTCTTATATTTTTACAATAAGCGATTGAAAACTAGTATTTTTAAACCCCATTTAAATTACATAGAAATTCAAACTGTACAATTTTTATTAAGCAACATTTTCATATTTCGCGGCAACTACGCGTCATTACTTTACGAGGCTATTTCCAACGATGACGGATGCACTAGTATAGTATATATTTACTTAATATATATTTCTGTTGTGTTCGCTACCAGAGGCGTACGAACATTAATTCATTTTAAAACTACTTAATTTTAAAACATTTCTCTTAATATATACTTTCAAAATTATTTTTAAATATATTTATTCACTAACTTTTATATTTTAACATTATTTAAACTTCTGTTTCCGTGTTAATAATCAAAAAATACGCTAGCAATATATCCACTATAAACTTTCCTTTCTACGCATATGCTTATAAATTTGGATTCAAACAGAGACAAATAGAAAAAGTTGAGATAGAAATTTATTCTTCTACAGAGTAAACTTGCCCACAATTTTAACCAATTACAAGCAAGGAAAAATAGCTCCTATCTTCTGCCTGTCTGTCTTCTTAAAATAAATAGAGTATAACAAATTTTTAGCAAAAAATATTTTTATTTTAAAAAAATATTTATATACAACTTCATTATTTATTAAATAATTCGATTGTGTCAATTGTTTTGAAACATTTTCTTTATTGTACAAAACCTAATGAATAAATATAAAAAAAATAACAATCATTCTAGTTAATAACAAAAAAAAAGAAAGTAAGAAAACCTCAAAAAAAAAAAAAACTAATTAATCGGTTAACTGTAACCGATTCGATTCCAAATGTTCGGTGATTCAATAACAGCATTAATACTATGTGACAATTCAATTAACATATTCTTTTCTCCACCATATTTATCGACAATTTCTTTAACATAATTAATTGATGTTAATCGAATATTACAACCCAAATTATTTGCCGGATAAATGCCTGGAATAGAATATCTGCAATATCAAATAACAAATTAGACTTAAAAATTTTCAAAACAAAAATATTATGTACTTACTTTTTCACTTGTTCGTATAACTGTTTGTAACTCATAATATTTATTAGCTTATTAGGAAAAGAGCTAAGATCTAAATTTTGATGCTTTAACCAAACTTTAAATGTTAAATCACTTTTTAATAAAACGGAAATAATTTCTTGCGATACCATAAAAAGTTCTTCTTCATTTTTTAGTATATGTATTGTACTGTCATTAATTTCTGCAATTATTATTTCATTAGAAAAAAGCTGTTTATTAGAACTTCTTTTTTAAGTTCGTAAATTTCTTGATTTAATTTAATAAATTGTAATTCAAAATTTCGAATTTTCCTAAACTGATTATGTATCCTGATTACAGATAAGGAATTCAGCTTGATTTAAAATTTATTATTGACGATGAAAGCTTAGTATCCAAAATAAGTATTTAACTTTGTTATTAATTAAATTTTACGGTTCAGCGAATTTATTCCAAATTTGTGATAAATTGTTATTTGTTATTTGAATAACACAATTTATTATTAAAATATATAATGATGAACTCAAAAACTGTCCTGAATACTTACTTAATCTTAAAACTAAACGGTTGCAAATATGTTCCGTTTGCAAATTTTCTGAAAATAAATTTTGAGTTGTATTTTCTTCTGTAAGTTTATCGGTATTATTCAATATTTGAGTATCTTGTGTTTGAGTTTCAACTGGTTGATGAGATTCGTCATTCAAATCTGCGTAATTAAATTTCATTAATATATTCTATGGTTGCTGATTCTGTTACTATTTCTACCTGTACTGGTTGCTACAGAAGCTGAAGACGATGGACCAGGATAATAATTCTGATTTTGCATATGCCTTGAATTCGATAAAAATAATTCGTTTAAATTTGTGTTAAATAGGGCTGCTTGCTGCATTATATATGGATTGTATAAAGTTGGTTTTGTCATGTATTCATAACCAGCAATTGCTGGGTAATTTTGTAAAGGTGGATTTAATAAATATTGTTGATAGAAAATGTTTGTCGGTTGATTTGGCGGACAAAAATTTGGATTAATAGGATAAGGATAATAATTTGAATTAGAAGTTGTAGGATAATTATAATTATAATTATAATTAATCGGATCTTCTCTCGTGTAATCATTGCTGTGCGATGAACTGTTAAAATAACCGGTAAAAATTTTATCATACTTGTGGCCGAGTTTTAGCAGTCTATTAATGTCACTAACATTTGGATAAATCCCTGTTTCGATTTCTTCAAATGTTGGATATATATGGACATTTTTTATGATAGCATTGGATGTCGCACATATTTTTGCCTGAGGACAATTGTCTTATTTCAATAATGATACTTTTTGTAATAAAATAATGAAAATTAATTTCATTGATAATAAAGTTGCTCCAATTTCAATAATAAAACAAATATATTAAAAAAATAAAATATTAAGTAAACTAAATTAGTGTTTCGTCAAACTTTAAAAATAAATAAAACTGCATATTTTATAATAATTTTTACTTCCTAAATATTTTTTTAATTATGATTTTTGTATCTATAATTAATTTTAAGTATATGGTAATTTACAAATTTTACTATAGTTATTTATTATGATAACTGCGCAAAAAGTGATCGTAACTTCTTATCAACTATTAAGAAAAAGTAACATTGTATTTGCTAAAAATCGTTTAGCACATAAAACAAAAATTTATTACAAAAAATTATGTTAATGATGTTAAAATAAATTACTGGAAACAATGTAACAGGATTTGTTTTTTTAATATTTTTATTAATATAATTATTACATTCAAATCTTATGCAATAGCATCATAAAAATGTATAATAATTATATTACACAATATAATTAATATTAATACTTTTTAGGTTAAAGAAAACCTCACATATCACATACATAATAAAGTCTCATTCAGACTGCGGTTGTAGTTTTTGCTTTTGCCGTAGTAATAGTTGTAAGCATACTTGACTATTCACACTGGCTTGTGATGCTAGTGAAATTTTTACATACGCATGCGTACTGCAATGACACATTTGACACAAAATAAATAAATAAAATAATTAAATAATCATAATAATAATATAATAATAATACATACATACATACATACATACATACACAATCACGCCATATACCCAAAAGGGTGTGGCACAAACTCTTTTCATTATCCCGAATTCAGTCGCCTCCAAACACTCCTATCCAAACAAGCAACTTTCGCTTCATCCACATTCATAATTCCTCTCATACATGCTCTTCTATTCCTACTACTTGGAAACTTTCGCTCACGCAAAACACTCTCAATCATATCACTCCAACTACTCATTGGACGTCCACGCAAACGTAAACCATCAAAATCATTCAAATAAATCTTTTTAACCAAACGTTCATTAGACATTCGCTCAACATGTCCGAACCATCTTAGCTGACTAACACCAACTTTTGCTACAACATTTTTTTCAATTTCACACTCATCATACACTAGTCTATTTCGTACCCGATCTCTCCTAGTTACACCACATACCCCACGTAAAAATCTCATTTCCACAGCAGTCATTTTCCGTTTATGCTTTTGCAACCAAACCCAACATTCACTACCATACATCACCGTAGGCACCAAAACTGCATTGTATATACTTAAACGGGCTTCTTTTGAAACATTTACATTCCTAGTAAAAGTTCCCAAAGCACCCAAAACCTTACAACCAGCATTTACTCTCCTTTCAATTTCACGATCAAAACGGCCATCTCTAGACAGCAAACTACCCAAATACACAAATTCATCAACCTGCTCTAAACGCGCACCGTCAATATGTACATTACATTCAGTCATCAAATCACCTTTCTCAAAAACTAAAACTTTGCACTTATCAACATTCAACACAAGATTCATATCTTTACCAACAACATTAATTCTATCAATCATCCTTCTCAGTTTTTCTTCAGATTCAGCCAAAACAACAACGTCATCAGCATACGCTAAAGCAGGTAATAATAATAATATTAATAATAATTAAATATTATTTGATTAATTTTGCTTTCTAAAGTCGCCATTTTAATATATTTTATGAATTTGACGTTTGTTTGGCATTTGTTTGACGTTTCTAAATAAAAAATAGTGCTATCTCTTTTCACTCAACTCTGATTGGCCAATTCCTACAACTATGTAAAATTTTAACCAGAAAGTTTGGCTTGTTCAAATCTTTGGCTGCTTACAACTACTGCTATGTCTTACTGCAATAACCACGCATGCGCATTGTATTCCCATAAGCTTACATGTATTTTCTTATGCTTACAACTACTGCTATAACTACTGCAATAACTAAAACGGCAGTCTGAATGGGGCTTAAAAGATATGTAATATAAAATTATTTAAAGTTATTATTTTTTAATTAACTTTTTCAACAATGTTAAATTGTAAGAAGTATTACGTGATTGATTATTAGTTTCACTTGAACTTGAGCAAGAACTTTCCGAAAGTGTACTTTTAGAATTGTTGAAATTGAATTCAATATTATTTTTAGGTGATTTTACCTCATTTCCAACGACTGCGTAACCAGCATTAATTAACGCATCATTTATGTGGACATCCTTGGAGGGATCGCTCGTATCAGTGACGATCAAATTTAAAATTTCATGCTGAAAATAGAAACATTAATTTGAAAATACATACATGCAAGTTATATTTTGTGATTGATTTTACAGTACGAAATATTAATTCATTTTATTATTTCACAATTTAGTTAATTATTTATGTAAAAATATTTATTTTAACAATGATGAATTTGCTCATGCAAAACATTTTCAATTATATCTCCGCATCGGACGTTCACGCAGAAGTATACCTTCAATATCACTCACATATATTCTTTTAATCAAACATTCATTAGCTCAAAGAAAACAAACATTTTTTTCCCCAAATATTTCATTTCCATTAATTTTTTAAAAACTAAATTTATTAACTTAAAATATCATTCTTACTTGTATGTCAATATTTTCTATTAAACCGACAACATTTTTGTCCGTAACTAAACTCAACATAAATTTGGCTGCGTTTCTTGGCCACATTGTATTCTGTTCTTTTGGAATAATATTTGCGAGACGAGCTCGAATTGCTTGTGCAGGTAATATAGAAAAATCGCGATGTAGAAAACATGTACGATGCAATGGAACTTCAGCTACAGTTCCGTAATCTATATAGAATACCTAAATAAAATATAGTATCATTAGCATCAAACAAACAGTATATTACGTTACTAATACCCGGTTTCATAAACACGAATTAAAATTTAACTCGAGTTAATAAAACAAAAGTAGAAATATCACTTTGATCCAAGCTTAAAGTTTAATTTCATTTTCATAAAAGTGTAGTGGAAATTTAATCTAGAGTTAATCACATTAATTAAGGGTAGAAAGAGATCTCTATTTGTGTTTTGCTCAAATATTTGGACAAATTCTCTGTTCAAGCATTTCAAAAATTTAACAGTTTTTGTCAGAACTTGACAATTTAATCAAGATTTGATAATTGTAGTCAGAATTTTAAAATTTTATAAAAATTTAACAATATTATTTATCGTTTTACCTTTATAGTTTGGTCGTCAAACACTTTCATAACAACTGCACGATGCCATTCGCGCATAAATAATGCGGAAACAAATAAACCAATTCGAACCGAATATTCATTTAACTGCAGTTCATCGGCATGGTGCAAATAATATAACCTACGAAAAATATTTACAATTTATTTCTATGCTCTTCGCAGACATAATAAGTTTTTTATTATGATATGATTATGAAATTTATTACTTTATACAATTCGAGAATTTACTAAAAGTTTTCTACAAATTTAAAAAGTTTTATAATAAATAGTATTTTTGACAAAAATAGATGCTTTTGCAGTAGCAAGTTTGAAATAAATTAAAAAAAAATGTACCCTAGGGATCCCATAATTATGAAATGTAAAATGGGACACTTCAAATTTTATTTAAAAAAAATATTTTTTTCCTTGGGTGTGTATTTCTATTTTAATTCTAAGAAAAAATTATACATTGAATTCTAATAAAAAAGGTAATATCCATAAACAAAACATTTAAATAAATTAAACATTGAAATCACATTTAGATTAATGAAGTTTCAAACTGAATATTAGGTTAATTCACGGACGATATTAGTATTTTATGTAAAACGAAACATTTTTATGTTCCGGTGCATTCTGTGGGGACACTGGGACAGTATCCATAAAAACGGGACTGTCCCGGTCAAAACGGGAAGGATGGGATCCCTAATGTAACCATTTATTGGCGACATAAGTAAGAAATTTGTTTAATACTTCTTATCGTGCGCATAATCAACTTACTGCATATCATCCATAAGACTCATTAATGCAGCATTTTCGCTGTGTAACTGAATCCAAAACTTAGATGGATCATAAACTTCCGATATGAGAAACTCGATATAATCTTTCGCTCGAATATCTTCCGGAATCCATTGACGTAGTATATATTCACCCGGGACCATTATATTTTCGGGATAAGTATATTCTATCGGCAGCTGTTCGTAATTCTATAAATTAAATTTCTTTAATTAACATGTTTATTCTTTTGTTTAATAATTAGTTCTTCCGTGATCGGGCGAGGTATTTCAGTTATTCCAAAAGTTAATAATTTACAAGATTTTCAGAAATATCCTTTTATTTACCCAAGTTTTTCAGTAGACACATGACCAAAAGTTTAAAATTTCGTGTCAAACATACAGAAAAACAATCTAAAATTTTTTTCTGAAATTTGAAAAGTTACATTTAATTATTAATTTGATTTTTGTCAGTAAATAAAATACTTATAATTTTTTTATTGTACTTATTTTGAGTTCTAGTTATCTTGAAAATAAATATTAAACCAAGAGATAACTGAGTATGTGAGTAGCACGATCACGAAGAGGAAAGATAGTTACTTCAGGTAATGCCGGTTCAGTATTTTCCGTAGTATGAATCACAGGCATTGTTTCGAAAAAATTCGAGTACAATTTCATTGAATCTAGATCTGGAAGGGGTTTCGTTTTATCGAATAGTTTCCAGTCACTTCGATGTGGACGAAATGTATGAAAAATATTTGGTACATCTTCACATAATTGTATCATACTTGAAAAACCAAAATCGCCTGGTTCCAATTTTTGACCAAATCGTTCACTAAAAATCATTTAAAATAAAAATAACGCTAAACTAATATCGATTTAATAAGTGTGTGTGTGTGTGAGTGTATTTCATTAATTTTTAAATTATTGCGTAAAAAATTGATATTTAACTTTCTTCTTATTGTTAAAATTTCACCTACATTTTATTTACATTTAACCGAATAGAATGGTGTCGTTTTTGTTAAGTTTGTTTTACATGAAGATAAATTTATTGTAAATTCGACTTTGTATAAAACTAGCTGAATTCATTTACATAAATTTTTATCTAAATAAATTATAGACTTACGCAACAAATGTGCGAGTAATTTTGCTGTCCAAACTAAAAATATTTAGAATCAGATAAAAATAAGAACTTACTGATATAATTTAGAAAGTTTTGCGCACCAAATACCATCTGGATATTCGGAAATGAGTATTTTTAATTTCGCTTGTACATTTTTACTAACTATTGATACACATGATTCTCTCGTCTTTTCCACATCATCAACACGATTCGTATTTAATGATGAATAATCTTCATCATTGTCATTCGATATACATAAATTCCTAATATTAGTAGTCAAATCTTCTTCTTCGTCATCGCTTTCATAATAACGGAACTCTTCTAAATCCGAATAATTGGATTGATCATCTAATTCATTATCAACAAAAACTTTTCGTTTCTCCATCGATATTTCTTGTACGAATTCATTATATGATGTGGAAGGTTTACTTTCAATTTCATTGTTTTGAGGTAAAAATAATTTATTATTTGACGTGAAAGCTATACTTCCAATTTCATCATTTTGAGGTAAATATAATTCAGCTTCAGCATTTATAGACGATGATTGTTTTGGATTTTTATTCGATTTCATTCGCGTTTCAGCTCGTTGATCATAGAAGCAATCTACAGGTGGTGGTAAAGTTTTCTTATCGCTATTCGGATTAATTACTGGTAATCGAAACTGTTTACGGATTACGTTATCAAATTTTTGTTGTTGTGGTTCAACATATATGCCACTACATCGTTTCCCATGATTAATTGTTCTAAAAAATAAACAAGTAAAAAAAATTCTGAAATACCGGGAAAAGTCATGAAAACTGGATTTCACATAGTTTTGGCCACCCTGATTAACCCTAGAATGGTAACGCTAAATATTAGTACATGACTGGTAACGTGGCGTCATATATGACGCCATCCAAAATAATATAATTAGACACATATAAATTACTTTCTGAAGCAATAAAATGTATTTAAACAAATTATAACACACATTTTTACATTATCATTAACACATTGTGTACAGCTAGGTTGTCTATGATGTTATGTAAATCACATCTTTTTCAGCAGAGAACCCGTCATCACACGCAGTTATAAGGTAGTGGCGTCGTATATGACGCCACGTTACCATTCTAGGGTTAAGATACACTTTTTTTTATTTAAATAAGCAAATTTTTTTTAAAAAAATCTTACCCGTATCGTGTTTTTGTTCTTAAAGGTCTTTGCTTCATAATCATATCATTTATATGTTTCGTTTTTTCAGTCACAACCGGAACAACCAGAGCTTGATCTCCGTAGCCACTTAACTAGAAAAAAAAGGCAATATTAAATTGAAATTAAAACAATAAATATTGTTTTTTACCCTGCAAATATGTGGTATAGATAATAAATATTCGTAGACAGTAGAATATCCAAATTGTGTAAATGGTATGCCACGGCCTTCAATTTCTCTATAATCATTTTGAAGTTTCCTGATAGTAAGATTTTTAGCTGAAGAAATTATTAAGGCTGCTAATACTTTTTGAGTTTCTTGATCCAGTTTTTGTATATCGTTATTAGCCATTTTTCTACCTGTTGAAACAAATTATTGTAATCGTAATTAATATTTCAATTAGTAATAACTTACCAAAAAAATCTTTATTCCGTTAAGCTGTTCTTAAAAAATAACAATATTATAATCGTAAGTATAACTTCCATAAACCTTTTCAAGTAAATAGTTAATATTTAGGTAAAACTGCTCTATCCGGCCAAAACTGAAGTTGGCTGCAGGCTGACAATCAACTGTCACCCGCATTTTGCGTAGTGCCAACCTCACAAAGATATTATAAATATTATATTTATATATATTAATATTATAAATATTAATATTATATATATATATTAATATTATAAATAATTTTAAAATGTGTCTTAACGGTCTATTAAACACAACTCCTACCTACAACCTACCTACCTAAACTACCCTAACCTATCCTAACGGATTTCTTAACATAACATAAGTCTTAACGGACGAAATTGATAAAATTATTAATATAATATTTATAATATTAATATATATATAATATTTATAATATCTTTCTAAGGTTGGCACTACGCAAAATGCGGGTGACAGCTGATTATCAGCCTGCAGCCAACTTCAGTTTTGGCCGGATAGAGCAGTTTAACCCGATTTAAAATTACAAACTTTAATCACTAGTATTTATAAATACAATATTAACAAAAATCAGAAAATAAAATTATTTTAATACTACTATCCACATTGCTTGCGTGTTTTCTTTTGATAAGCATTAAAATGTTTTAGTATTTGACCGCTGTAGCGCAGAAGCGTCATATATCGATCGGCGCATGCGTGTATGTACAGAGACGTAATATTCGAAAAGAAAATTTATATTTGCAATCGGCCTGATTCTCTAACGAAGTTGCTAAGTTTTAGCAATGTTGCTAACAACTATAACCAGTAGAAACAAATATAACAGTTCTTATTTTAATTTTTTATTTAGTATCAGCTAATATTATTGGCTAATGTTGTTAGTAACGTTGCTAAAATTTAGCAACTTTGTTAGAGAATCAGGCCCATTATTTCCATAAAAATTGTTGTAATAAATATACTAACAAATTTAATTGATTGATAAAAATACATATTTGTTTTCTATTTTAAATAAATAGTAACAATATTAACAATAAATAGTTACGTACTTCTGTTAAAAATACAATGATTTATATGTATATATAAAAATAAAACAAATTGAGCAAAAAAAAAATGTAATCTACTCATTGTGATTACAACATAAAATCTTTCAACTATGTAATCAGTTTAAAAGTATATATTTAGTTATTTGTTAATGGAGCAGAATAATGGATCATAAGTTTTATAGATGATATCCATGAGAGCTTTGCTAGAATCATGATTAAATGTCAAAAGAAATTAAATCAAGAAAAATAAATTGCATATTTACAAATATAATTTGATATTTTTTACACTTCAATTAATTAATTTTAATAATAAATAATATACAGGGTCGCTAAAAAGTACACATATTTTGAAAACGGTTTATCAAAACTTGTTGAAAAGTACACAATTGAAAGAATTTAAATTCCATCGTCTAAGATGTTTTTATAAATTCTAGTCATTTGTTTAGGAGATACGAAGGTATAATTCAATTTTTTTAAATGGGACAAGGGGTTAAATTTAATAGTTTTGAAAACAATTTTTTTTTTTAATTCAATAATGTAATACATACGTATATAGCTTTATTTATATTAAAAGGTAAAAAAAAAATATCAAAAATTGTAGTTTAAAAACCAATTTTTTTTTATTTAAAACATTTTCTAAATTTTTTTTAGATTGGAGATAATTGAATATAAAATTATTAAATTTTATTTTCGTACAGCAAAATCCTTATTTGTGTATGTAATTATATCAACAATAATATTACAAAACTAAACAAATTTTACCTATTTATGGAAAATTCCTGATAGCAAATTTATTGAAGTACTAATAAAGACTTTACTAAAAAAACTGTAATATTACATACATGTGTTTGTAATATCATATTACATAATGTTTGTAATAGTTCTAATATTATGTATTATTAAACAATTATGTTAAAATTACAGCAGTTGAGTAAATATACCTATAGAAAGAAATACTAGGTTTGTAGGTAAAATTAAAATATTTTTTTTAGTGTGTATTGTGTAAGTCTAAAAGATTTCATATTAAAAATGGTACATTTTATAATTTGTATATTAAAGTTATAATTTTAATTGATTAAATTGTGTTCTTGTTGCTTTCAGTAGAAAAGCGTTATTGATATGTGCAAATCTGCAAATATATTTCCTATGCGTGTGTGTGTGTGTATGAGAATTATGAAACTGTCACAGCCAGTGGCGTAGTGTCACTGTACGGGTCTATGCTTACGTTAGCTAGTACGACGTCCACTAATTACATTAAACAGCCGTGACTAACGGCTACTCCCCCGCTAAAATACGTTCATCGTAGAGAAGCAATTCGTGAACTTTACGTAAGTCTCGATTAAGTTCAATCGCCTTGATAATGTGATTGAGGTTCACAGGTTAGTTAATGTAGCACTAAACTAACCTAATATTACCTATCCATACCATTAATCCTCTATGCTAATAGAACTAACTTTAGCTTTAATATGTCTCGTCCAGTCGACTGGACTTCGATAAGCTAACAACTAACATATCTGCGTTTCCTCCAAGTTTGGACGTATTTACGATTGAAATAATATTGTACATTAAATAATAAAAAATATTTAGTTTTTAATATATATATAGAATGTATTATGGAAAGTTGCTGAAACTAATCAGCTGTTATTTTTAAATAAATGCAGTTATTGAAAAAAAAAATTACATTGTAAAGAAGAAAATCTACAGTTACAATAAATATTGTTAAGTTTTCATTCTAATGTACAAAAGAGTGTTTACAAAACCAAATATAAAAGAAACCAATAACTCATACACTAAATAACAAAAACACACCAAGACGTAAATATTGTTGATAGTCACATTCGACAATGTAAACTTATTGGTGAGAATACAAGATTAGAAGTATATGGGTAAACCCATATATAGACTACTTTGACATTTCTCGGAAAATTGGCAACACTGTATTTTAATAATATTATAATTTATGTGGGCACTAGGAGATACCTTTCTGAAAATTTGATCAAAATCGAATAAATAATGTAGCCACAATGAATTTTTAAAAAATTTTGTGATTTTTTTTCTCGATAACTTGGCAACACTGTATTTTGTTAAAATTGTATAATTTATTTAGGCACAAGGAAAAACTTTTATAAAAATTTGATTAAAATCGGTTAAATAAAATGGTCAAAATAAATTTTTAAAAACTTTACTAATTTTTTTCTCGGAAAGTTGGCAACACTGTATTTTGTTAAAATTACATAAATTATATGAATACTAGGAGAATCTTTTGTGAAAATTTGAGTAAAATCGGTTGAATAACATGGCCATAATAAAATTTTTAAAATTTTAGTAATTTTTTTCTCGGAAAGTTGGCAACACTGAATATTAATAAAATTATGTAAATAATGAGAGCATTAGGGAAATCTTTTCTGAAAATTTGATCAAAATCGGATAAATAACGTAGCCAATATGAATTTTTAAAAACTTTAGTAATTTTTTTCTCGAAAATTTGGCAACACTGTATTTTGTTAAAATTACATAAATTATATGAATACCAGGAGAATTTTTTGTGAAAATTTGAGTAAAATCAGTTGAATAACATGGCCATAATAAAATTTTTAAAACTTTAGTAATTTTTTTCTTGGAAAGTTGGCAACACTGAATATTAATAAAATTGCGTAAATAATGGGAGCATTAGGGAAATCTTTTCTGAAAATCTGATCAAAATTGGATAAATAACGTAGCCAATATGAATTTTTAAAAACTTTAGTAATTTTTTTCTCGAAAAGTTGGCATCACTGGAAAAAAATAAAACCACATGACCATCTTGAGCACTAGACAAATTTATCCTGACAATTTTATTAAAATCGGTTGAACCGTCTAGGAGGAGTTGCGGCCACAATATTTTGACTTACGACCGAGCGAGCGAGCGATCGAGCGAGCGAGCTGACGACGCACATCCATACACCCACATAAACTAAGTTCAGATTCGTCATCTACAGGCTATATGAAGGATTTCTATACAATTTTTTTTGTTTTTTGAAAATGTTACAGACACCGTACCAAACGCTATACTACTTTTTCCTTGCAGTCAAAGTAGTAAAAATGGATATTTACGGTAAATATATATTTCTATTTAAAAAGGTGACGACACAAGATATTAAAAATAACAAAATAACTATATTGAAAAATTAACTATAAATATAATAAAAACAAAAATTTACAGTCTTACAGTATTACAGTCTTAATTCTTAATATAGTATTAAAATATATATAAATGTGAGTAGATTTTTCAAAATGTATAAATTTGTGAATACAGTAAACATACTCGTATATTTCAAATAAATATCTACTTATTCTTATCCAATTTGTTAAATATCTATTTTTCTCGGTGCGTACTTTGCGTGTGTTTTTCGTCGCACATTCTGCCATAAGAAACGTGTCGGCTATCATCATAAGCCGGTGCCCCAAAGCAAAAATCCAATCAATGATTTTCAAGCGAGATTGTAAGTAATTTTAGCATGATTTTATACTGATTTCATATGATTTCAGAAATTTTACTCGAGATTTTTAATTAACAAGATTACAAGTATATGGATAAACCCATATATAGACTACTTTGACATTTCTCGGAAAGTTGGCAACACTGTATTTTAATGATATTATAATTTATGTGGACACTAAGAGATACTTTTCTGAAAATTTGATCAAAATCTAATAAATAATGTAGCCACAATGAATTTTTAAAAAATTTTGTGATTTTTTTCTCGATAAGTTGGCACCACTGTATTTTGTTAAAATTACATAAATTATATGAATACTAGGAGAATCTTTTGTGAAAATTTAAGTAAAATCGGTTGAATAACATGGCCATAATAAATTTTTTAAAACTTTAGTAATTTTTTTCTCGGAAAGTTGGCAACACTGAATATTAATAAAATTATGTAATTAATGGGAGCACTAGAAAAATATTTTCTGAAAATTTGATCAAAATCGGATAAATAACGTAGCCAATATAAATTTTTAATAAATTTATTAATTTTTTTCTCGGAAACGTGTCATCACTGGAAAAAAATAAAACCACATGACCATTTTGAGTACTAGATAAATTTATCTTGTAAAGATACACTAATAATTAATTGTTAGACGAATCAATATTAGCAGCAGATTGATAAGAGAAGCAATAGAAATTTATAATGATAACATTAATGATTATGAAGTAGCACTGAGTTAAATAAAATATGGTTTCCGTTAATTAAAAATGTATAAATTATATGATCTAGTATTTATTTGTTACCTAGTAATTTGTTTCTATCTTCTGTAATGTCATTTCATATATCACTTATCCTGATGAAGACGGACATTGAGTTTCGGTGAGTACGTCGATATTAAATAAATATTAGATACAGAACTTTAACCTAAAGTAGTTTTATTTTAGGATACCTATTTTTTAAGTAAAATTACATATAATGTATTATTATTATCAGTCCTAATGTGATGATGATTTATGTAGATTAGTACTCATGATCAATAATCTTAATTCTACATTACTACATTTATGTAACAATTACATGATGCAAAAAAAAAACATATGTGATACTTACTGTCGGTTAATTTAGTTAATTTGTTACTATTTATCAACTAACATTATTTTCATACAATAATTAGCTAGTCGAAAAGACTAGCTTATAAAATCGTCAATACGGCTGGCTGGCTGGCTCGCTGGCCGGCCGTGTCCAAAAAATACGATAAATATGAGTGTTAATTATAAGTATAAAGGAGAGCTCGTAGAAAGCTGAAACTTGGCAATTAGATAGCTCATACCAAATAAAAAATTAAGTTCAATTTTCAGACCGCAGTGTTGCCAACTTTCCGAGAAAAAATTACTAAAATTTTTAAAAATTTATTACGACCATGTTGTTTAACCGATTTTGTTCAAATTTTCACAAAAGATTTTTCTGGTATCCATATAAATTATATAATTTCAACAAAGTACAGTGCTGCCAACTTTCTGAGAAAAAAATTACTAAAATTTTTAAAAATTTATTATGACCACGTTATTTAACCAATTTTAATCAAATTTTCACTAAAGATTCTCCTGATGCCCGCATAAATTAAGCAATTTTAACAAAATACAGTGTTGCCAACATATTAAGAAAAAAATTACTAAAATATTAAAAATTTATTGTGGCTACATTATTTATCCGATTTTAATCAAATTTTCAGAAAAGTTTCTCCTAGTGCCCACATAAATTATAATTTTATTAAACTACGATGTTGCCAACTTTCCGAAAAAAAAAAATAATAATTTTCTAAAAATTTGTTATGCCCGCATTATTTATCCGATTTTAATGAAATTTTTACAGAAGATACCCTTAGCGCCTATAATATTATATATTAGCAAAATACAATGTTGCCAACTTTCGATTAAAATTTTTTATCCCTCTATCTTATCAGTTATGTGATAATGTCAAAGTGGTCTATATATGGGTTTACCTATATACTTCTAATCTTGTATTTTGGTTAGTCGAAAAACTAGCTTATAAAATCAAACCACATTCGACTAGCTCCATTCTCGCTTTGCGAGAATATTATTTTGATTTTAAAATTAACACACTATTCTGCTAATTAAATAAAAATCTATAGAAAATATTTTTCAAATTAATGTATTAATTTAAAATGTTTTTTAAAAAAAAAACGAAATTTATCAGAATAGTTAATATAAATTGACATAGAAAAGGGTTTATACATTTTGATACAAATTACATGCAAACAGTGTTTGACAACGAATGCGAGTAAGTTTCGCAACTATATTTGGTTCAGCGAGTTGACTTCGAAGCACCAGTGTTAAAGTAATTTGACAAAAAACAAACAAACAAACAAACAAAATATATATATTCTTTTAAACACAAATAAATGAGATACACACGATAACAAACTTAAATTACTTAATTTAATTAACAAAAAGATAATAAATGCTAACAGATCTTAATTAATAAATTAGTAAATCACATGTGAGGCTGAACGACGGATCAACAAATGAACATCAATTTCGTAACAAATGTAAAAATTATACTTAAACCAGAATTTGCCTTGAATGCACCCCTGTCGTACAGCACAAGAATGAAAAACAAAACGTATCTCAAATACACTGGTGAGAACAATACAAAACACAATTAAGTTGCTTAGAAATAGTAACATACAATAAATTGCATATAATTATTACAAAATTAAAAGATAAATGAAATCTTTCTATTACGGCCCTGTCGTCGCTTGGTTTGCCGTTTGACAATGCGCGCCGATGTCAGCTGTAATTGGCGTAGGCCGCGCCAACAATGGCGGGCTGATGATTGAGCGCGCTTACCGCCTTTTAATAAACCTAATAAAGATAGACAAATTCGTGGTTAAATAAAATATCAAACGTGTTAAGTAAATATTTATTCATTATCAAATAACAAGTGCGAAGAACAGTAAACAGTAAAAATGACAGAAAATATCGAACAAAAGCAAATGAAAATAAACTTTACAAATACATATACTTATAATTTAAATCACATTTTGTAGGCACACAATATTTGTATAAATAGCGATTGAGTAAACACAATAATACTTTAATTATAACAATTATATAGTAACGAGAGCTGGATAGTATTTATAATACTAAATATTTATTAAAATACTTTAAATAGCATATTATCCATTAATATTTATACTTAGAATAGAAAATAATGATTTTATTTTAAAATACTGCCAAGTATATAAAATACACCAAAGTATTTTGTGTTATGTTTCTAATTTTTTGTCAAGTATGAAAAAGTTATTAAATATAAATTATATTATAAATAACATGTGTTTGTGTATTACTTAATTTAAAATACAGTAAAACTTTGTTTCCTCAATGTTACAAGTACTGAAATTTTGAATAAAAATTGCAAATATACGATAAAATTGAAAAACAATTTTACCTATCATTTTTTAAAATTGATATTTCAAAATAAAATTATTGTGTCTATTATTTAAGAAATAAATGCTGCAAACGTTATAAAACTAATACATGATTGTATTTAATACTGTAAGTATAAATTTGAACGAGAAAATGTATTCTAAAGTAATACAGATATTTGTATTTTAAATGAATTTTCTAGTAGTGATTCACAGCTCTGGTACAAAAAACATAATTTTTAAACATATGAAATTGTAACAAAAATTTTATTCACAAAGAAAAAAAAAACGAAAAATTTACGCGAAAACATTAATAATAAACAAAAAAAAGCAAATAAGTAATTTTCTAGACAGCAACTTGTACATAGCCATCCGATATTATTAACCCAATGAATAAAATTCGTGAATAGTTAAAAATTTTGATTTTATCTATTTTAATAGCTACAAACTATACGAACTAATTTCTTTTTTGGATTTAAGAAGTGTAATATTCAAACTGACAATTTTACGAATTTGTTTGTCAGCGAATTGAAAAACTAAAAGATTCTTTGTTTTGATCTCTTCTGAATCAGTGTACGGTACAATGTTGCCAATATCAATATATTTATCTTCATCGTCTTCAACACGCACAGCACAGTTGAAAAGTAATTTCTCATCGGAATCGTCGATTAAATAAACACCACAAGAAAATTGAGCTGATTTATAATTCGTTTCAATTAGAAAGAGTAAATCACTTACTTTCACCAGTATACGATTCGGAGAGTTTAAATTAAGCACAATTTGAGCTGGTAGCTGAAGTACATCACTTGAATGTTCATTATGCAAATGCTGCGACAGTTTATTTGTATCACCACGCCAAGAACATTGTGACGGTGGAAATGGACATGACACAGTTTTAAATGGACAGTTTATCTCGTGGCTGTTGATCGTAGTCGTCAAAGAATGTGTTTCCTTGCAACCATTTTTCCTGTATCGGCATGGGAACTGTATGCCCTCTTCGAAAGACGAACCACTGGAGCTTGCCATTTTCAAAACACACGGCTATGAGAACACTTTGTTACAGTAACAAAATATTTACCAGCTGTATTTATACTACTGCACTCTGCAACTTATGACAACTGAAACACGGCTCACAGTCACAGCAGAGTTTGCTTGCGA